>SZWC01001751.1:185711-199839 GCA_023375785.1 Penium margaritaceum | reverse complement strand
CCTACTTGCGCCCCACTTGCACCCCACTTGCGCCCCACTTACGTCCCACTTGCGCCCCACTTGTGCCCTACTTCATCCCACTTGCGACCAACTTGTGCCCCACTTGCGCCTTCCTTGCGTCCAACTTGCGCCCCATTTGCGCCCCTCTCAAGCATACTTCAGCCGCAGCTCCGCGGGGAAGATCCATCCACGGAGAGGGCATGGGCAGGCCAAGATCCGCGCACGGAACGCTGGCTCCCGCGGACACGGTTGAGTGAGGGGTAGCGCGGGATATAGGGGCAATGAGGATCGGGGTGTCTACAAGAGAGCCGCCGCAGGTTAGCATAATTACCTGCGGCGGTTCCCCCAGCTCAGGCAGTTGTGGCGGTGAAGGAAAGAGGCGGGAAGTAGTAGCGGGAAATCCGCGGTACAAGAACAACAATGACAAGCCGCAGGAAGATCCGCAATCACGGACAGGGTGCAGATAGGTCTACGGAAAGGCTAAGCAATCAAGGGAGAAAACATCCAATCAGCGTGAGCAATCGTACATCAATCACGGAAGTGCTCCTAAAGACGCACCGCAGATGACGACGATTCAAGGAAGAACACGAAGAACCGCGTGCATGAGCCGCGGATGAAGAAAATGACCAGTAGAGGATGTACCATATGTGTGTGGGAGGGTGGCTAAGGACGAGACCCGCGGTGCGTAGCTGTACCGCCTGGAGTCCAGGTAGGAGGAAAGGGGATTCTATGTGAGGGATGAGACCGACGGCATGTAGACATACCGTGCGGAGTCCCAAGTAGAAAACGGCCTCAGTAGCAGTAGCACAAGTGCAACTCAGTCTTGCATGCTTTTCCATGTACTGTGCCAAATTCATCTAAAACATTCAACCGCTCCCGTTGCTCGCTATCCCACTACCCCTGTGTCTTCTGTCACCCTTGGACCCCTGTCCGCAGACTGCGGAAGTTGCGTGCGTGAAAAACCGAAAGTCCGAATCAAGTGAACTGCCGGCGGTGCCTTCGCTTGCACACGTCTGCAGAGCAAGGGTTCCGCGGAGAGGAGCTGGAAGCCACGCAGTGGCGGCTCCCATGTGGCAAGGAGTGGACCGCGGAGTGTCACTCATCGGTGAGGTTTGTGCACAGGGGTTCAGGCGTTCAGGCTGCAGAATTGCCCGTAGCTAGGGGTTAGGGTCCAGTGATTCCGCTACATGTTCAAGTAGAGCTGTGATAGCAGTGAGAAGTGCAGGATCCGCGGGCTGCGCGGAATTGTGTCTCTACGGAGATAGTCGGGGGTGCAGCAAAATTGGGGGTATCAATGTCATGGTGTGGTGAGCATGGAGAGTTCCTTGCTCTCTGTTTAGCGGAACTGTACGTGACCTTCAGGTCAGTCATTGATGTCGGCAGCAAGTTTTGTGCATCAAGATTATAGGAAATGGCAGTAGAAGTCATCTGTGTGGTGATTCTTGCCGCGCCGAGCCACCAGCTACGAGGACGCCCGGAACTCCTCGCCGGTGCTGTCTTGCATCCCAATTAGCTCCTCGCCAAGCGCGGATCTACTGATCCAACATCGATGGGTGAACGAGTGGCTGGAGCAGCTGCACTGGCGTCGCATCATGGACGCTCTGGGCAACCACGTGGAAGTGGAGACCGTCTCCGACCATGGCAGCCGCGGACCCGGCCATTCCTAGCACGAACTGGAGGAACAGGGAGCTGCGGCTGCGGCGCTACCGGTGTGGTTTTCCGACCCCCAACCATCGTCGGAGCAACACTCTGATGGTGGCGGACTCGATGTGTATGGCAGATTGGTCTACCAGCGCCGTGGCGGGCAGCAGCCGACGGTGGCTGGCGGCATGGCGACACACCACGCATCCTTGACAACACGTTCGCAGACGTCATCACAGAACCCCGAGGAAGCGGAAACTACCAACAACCCATCAGTGGATGCTCAACGTCCAGCGGCGGATTTGCAGCAGAAGGGACCACTGGCTCCCGCGCTTGGGGTGCCTCTGGACTCCAACCCGCCGCAGCAAGTGGCAGAGACGGTTCCGGGAGATATGGCGATGGGATCCTCTGCAACGGGACCATAGTAGCAGCGAACGACCCCACCGGTATTCCACCCGGGAGGCGAGCTACTAGGGGTGCCGAGGCCCCTACAAACACCGGAATCCGCGCTGTTGTCAGTGAACCAGCTACTAGTGAATCAGCCTCCCGCGCCCGCGGGAGCGGCGATGGTGGAACTTGCTGCACCCTCTCAACCGCCGATATACTCGCTGTAGTAGTCTCTGCCAATCGGCCAGGCAGGAGGGCTGCTGCAGCCGTACACGTCCGGCCCAGCACTACAGCAGAAGCCTCCGTAGCTAAGCATGAGTGCACCATTAATGGAAGGACCCTCACATGCCATACCAAGTGCACCACCACAGCAACAGATGCACCCATCCCAGGCGGTAACCAGCGCGATGCAAGCAGGAGCTCTGCCGGCACCGGGACCACTCACCCAACAACCTTGGCAGTCCGTACCGCAAGCAGAATGTCGGTTCAGCCCCAGGCTGGGATGACGCAGCCGGGGACTCAGGTTGCCTGCATTACCCAGGGAGTCCCAACGCAAGCGCCACCAGCAGTGACTCAACCATCGACCCTTCAGCAGCAGACGGTTGGGAGTATGGCACAGATGAACGCTATGATCCAGCACTCCGCTCCGCCTTTGTGGGCGACACAGGAACAGCAGTCTAGGGGCATGGCACAAGGAGGGATGACACTCCCAACGATCGGCGACGACGCACCACCGTAGTCGCCAGCGGTTGCCCAGGAACAAAATCCCCATCACCAAATTATTGGGATAGTGTCCGCAGGAGCACCACCGCCTATGCCTCATCCACCACCTACAATGCAAGGTCATCCGCAACTGTTGCCATAACTGACACATGGAGCACAACACGCTGCAAGGACGGTCCAGCCCTATCCTGTGGCGGCGATTCCTACCAACCAACCATATTGGGTGCCCCAGATGATGCCATCAGCGCCTGGGATTCAGGCTGTACCCCCTGGGACGGCATTATTCTCCACACCTTATACCGCTACTACGTCAGCGCCTCCCTCCTGGTACATGCTTCCCCCACCTATGTAGCCAGGCTTTCCTATGCTTGCAGGACAGTCCCAAATACTAAACCCCCCAACGAGATACTCTGCGGTACCTCCTGCAACTATTCCGCCCCCACGTGCTATGGATGCGTTGACGACTAATCGCAGCACCGTTCCGCAGCTACAGTACATCCGCTCTGAACCCGCCAATATCCCACGATTGGATTCCTTCAAGGGTGCCACAGAGGAGGATCCTGTTGGATCTGGAGGAGAGAGGGAGCCTTGGAGCAGCGAGCATGTGTGATTGGAAGGGCATCACTTGTGCTGAAGAATGGTTGTTCAATCACTCAAAATGATGGAGTACATATAGAGCTAGAGCTTGGGCAAGTCAGCCCTCTCACAAGCCACACCACTTAGCCATGGAGGCTAAGGCTCACACACTAGAATCCATAATCTCACACAAGGGAGTAAATCAGCCTAGCAATCAGGCTGACCACTCACACACGACCTAGAGAGCTAGAGAATGCTCTCATGGCACACTCCTAGTGGTCACATAACCCACAAACCCATGGAGAATCGCCATGTGTCCATGGCTAGCACACAAGGATCTCACCTCACCTAAAAAGTAAGGAGAGGTACCTTTATCCTAGTCAGCACACTCTGACAAGGCAATCCTAAGACCAAGGACCTTTTTGGATATTTCTCCCATCAGGTCTTGACCCTAGACCTCTTGCCTTTTTCTTTTCTCAGGCTAAGGCATGGAGCCATCACCCATGCCCACCCAGACATCGACGGTCCATGACCCCCGAAACTTCAAAAATTCATATCTCCCAATCCGACCGTTGGATCGGCCTCAAACTTGGACCGTAGACATTTTGCCACATGATCTTTCCAATGGTGAAGTCGGATTGGCGATCGGAGTAGGCATCTGGTACTTTCCTGGAACTTGCTCCTGTGGACCTGAAATTGAGCCGGATGGCTCCCTTTCCAACAGATCCCTGTGTCTGGCTCAAACAAATTATCCTCTATGCAAGCATCAGCCGAATTCCGCCAGACCTTTGCCTCACCACTGTAGATCTTCATCTCCAAGGGGCTGTAGCTGACTGGTGTAATGCGCGGGCACCTTTCCCTTATTTCGAGGACTTTGGCAATGCCCTCATCGAGCGCTTCAAGCACCTGACCAAGGAGGAAGCACTGCGGAAAATTGAAAAAGACGTCATGCAGAAAGATGACGATATCCGCAGATTTTTGGACCAGTTCCTGACATGGGCTTCGTTGGCCAAGAGCCCGCAGGGAGAGGGCCTGCCGCTATGGGTCCTGTTGCAAAACCTCATCGGCGGACTTCCAGATGAAATCAGCAACCTCATGATCGCAGAACACTATCACTCCCTCCAAGACGCGGTGCGGGACGCCACATCTATTTTCACCAGACAGCGGTCCACCCGGCAATATCAGAACGGGGAGACTCATGCACCCGCCCCTTCCCACGCCCTACCCCCGCTGCAGCAGAAGGCGCGAGCTTGCTAAACGTGCCAGAGCTTGGAACACATTGCTCGGGATTTTCCACGTAAGCGACAAGCCGCTCCGCGCTCCGACCCTGTCTCCCAGGATCCCATGGTCTAGTAGTGGCAGCAGTACTATAACCAGACGTGGCGGAGTCAGCAACAGCAGCATGAGCGGCAGCAGCAGCAACAGCAACCGCCTCCGCCCCCCGCTGGACAGGACCAGGTGACCCAAGAGACAGGTCAGAGAATCTTGCCAAACCCGCTGCCAAACCCCGCCGCCGGTGCCCACAACGTAAAATTGGGCCTACCTATGGCGGAAGATGAAACCACGGAGGTGACACCTACAACTGAGGAAACAGAGCTCATTACTCGAGCCCGTCGACTCAAGCTCCGCGGATGGGATCTGCAAGAGGCTACCCAACTCCAGAGTGACCTGCGGGGACGGGCAGAGGCTGATGAGGCCCGACTACAGGAGGCTATCACTGCCCGCTCCGTGCGACCTCCGGAAAAGCGACGACATGCGGATCCCGCACCTATGAAAGCTCCAGCCTCCGCTAATACCCCGTCGGTGTCCAACCATGCTCCCGCCCCTACAGTAGAGTCCATAGATCCGGTAGATAAACTCTTCACCACTCCCATTGCCTCCGTGAACTTATTTGATTTCCTCCGATTACACCCCGAGCTGGCTCCGCGACTCCGGGAAGAATTTGCCCATGCCAATCACCGCCTCGAGACCGTCGACATCTCCCTCACCTGTACCACTCCGCCGCACGGTTCTTAGAATACCCGACGAGTTGTGGCGGAGGCGCTACCGGGACTAACCACGGAGGAGATGGATTGGGGCTGGGCACCACAACCTCTCGAACCACCTCGCCGCGATGACCATCAGTACGAAGTTGCCTGTTGCATGATTTGGATCTGCGGCCGCAATTTCCTCGCTATCATCGACACAGGGGTAACTCACACCACCGTGGTATTCCGCTTCCTGCGTCTCATTGGATGGACAGACCGTATCCTCCCAACGCGCCGACTGTTCAGCAACTCCGCGGGAGGAATGGATTATGGGGATGGAGAAGTCTGGTACCTACCCATGAAAGTGGGTTCTCTTCACGAACCTATGGATGTCCAAGTCACACAAGCCCGGACCTATGACGTCCTCTTGGCCATGGACTTTCTCCTTCCACAGCAAGGCAACCTCGAGTTCTCACTGGGGATCATGCAACTCACCTCCGCCACCGGTACGAAGGAATACGCCCTCATCACTGTGGGAAATCGCATAACGGTACCGGTCACCAGTAACTCACCCTTTTCTCTCTCCGATGCGGCATGGGAAGATGCAAGCCTACGTTCCCGCCATAGCCAAGCCCCAGTGGAAGTCGCCTTTGACACGGAACAGATCCTTGTCAAGGAATGGCGTGAGCTCGCCGCGGACCATGCGGAACCAGGGGTGCGTGCCAGCCTCTTGGGACTGTGGCAGCAAAGCGAACAGGCGTTCGGCCAAGGCCTACCGCTAGATGACGACAATGACTTCTACCCCATCCGCAACCAACCACCGTCTCCACCCCTACGATGGGATCATATTCTGCACCCTCGCCTCTCACCGCACCAAAAGCAGGACTTCCGAGAACTGCTGGACTCCTACGCCGACATCTTTGCTGGCGCGGCGACAGACTTGGGGGCTATAAATGCTTTCCATGTTATTAACACCGGCGCAGCCACCGCGGTCAAGCAGAAAGTCCGCCGGATCCTCCCTGACCAAGAGCAGATCATCAAGGAATGCCTCGCGGAGTTGAAGGCGCAGGGTGTGACTGTCTCCATTGTCAGCCCCTAGCGGGCCAACCTGGTCATTGTCGGCAAACCGGACGGATCCAAGCGCTTCTGTGTGGACTTTTGCGACCTCAACCGCGTCACGGAAGAAGACGCATACCCCATGCCGTTGATTGTCAACATCCATGAACGCAAGCAAGGGCGTGGATGGTTCGTAAAACTCGACGTCAAGGCAGCTTTCCACGCCGTCCCCATGTACCTGGATTCCACCAAGACGGCTTTTGTCACTCCCTAGGGACTCTACGCTTTTACCTGTATGCCCTTTGGTCTCCGTAATGCCAATGCCACATTCCAGCGCGTCATGGACTGTACTCTCCACGGCATTCCCAATGTGAGCTGCTACATCGATGACATCATGGTCGCAGTCCACAGTTTCGCGGACCTCTTGTCTTCCCTCTCCGTCGTCTTCTCGGCTCTCCACGCTGCTAACGTCAAGCTCAAGGCCGCCAAGTCTTCTATTGGTGCCGCGGAGATGGAATTTCTGGAGTTCGTCACGAGTGCCGAGGGCATCAAGACCGACCCCGCAAAAATAGCAGCCGTACAGGAGTGGCGCCAACCCACTACTACGGGACAGGTCAAAATCTTTTTGGGCTTTGTCTCCTTCTACCGCAAGTTCGTCCGCGACCACGCCCGCATTATCCGCCCACTGCAGCAGCTGACCCATCAGGACATCCCATTTGAGTGGACGCCGGACTGTGCCGCTGCCTGGATGGAAATCAAGCATCGCCTGGTCACCGCGCCCATGCTCGAGTTTCCTGATCTCAACCTTCCCTTTTCCATCACTACTGACTGGTCTTGCGACAGCCTCGGTGCCATACTGTCGCAATCGGTCCAGGAACCAGTCCAGCAGGTGATTGCGTACGCCAGCTGCACCCTCACCGAGGGTGACCGTAACTACCCACCAGTGAAGGGTGAGTGTTTGGCTGTGTTGTGGAAGCTTCAGCACTTCCGCGACTACATCAAGAACGGCAAGCCTTTCACGGTCCTGACCGATCACCAACCGCTGCAATAGCTCCTCACAACACAGAACCATGAGGGTATCCTGGCCAAATGGGCCCTCATCCTGCAGGGCTACAACTTGAAGATCAAGTACCAGCCCGCGCTCGCCAATCGACACGCGGATGCCCTCAGCCGCCTCCCTCGTGAAGACTGGCCGCGGAAAGACCTCCTAGACCCCTCCACAGCTGCTTCTCTCCCAGCAGACACTGAACCCCAGTGGGAGGGCGTCGCTCAAGAGTTCACGGATGAGGAATCTACGACCGCGTATCAACTATTGTCCGATATAGAACCAGCCGAGCCCCTTGGCACCGCGGAGACACTTCCAGCCCTCCATCCCACTGGACACCAACTTGCCCGTCGTTTCAACTCCACCATCCGCGGCTGGACGCTCGAGGAAATCGCGCCACATCTTCCCCCCCGCTCTTCACTCCCACAGTCACGCCGAACTTCCTCTGCCGCGGCGGCTGCAACCGTCCCTCTGACACTGTCCCCCGCACCCTTTACATCCCCTCTCCTTCATATTGGCCATCCCCTTTCCCTCGTTGACTTTCTCCTCCACTCGCCAGCATCCGCGGGGCGTCTCCAGAACCTCTTCTCCTTTGTGAATCCCTCTCTCTCTCGCGTCGGCATCCACCTCTCCTGCACCCTCACTCATGATGCAGGTGTCGGCATGGTGACACATGCTGTTGCTACAGCACACTCCCGCGTCCGGGAGGATGCCCGCCGCACGCCATGTACATGGGCTCCTGCACCGCCGATACCCGGACCAATGGCACCCGCTGAGGTCCACGTGGCATGGTGCCACGTCTGGGTCTGTGGCCGCAAATTCGTCGCCATCGTGGACACCGACGCCAACCATACCACCATCGCATTGCGGATGGCTCGCACCTTACGACAGGACCACCTCATCACACCTACTCAGCTCCGCTTCTCCATATCTACAGGCGCCATTGATGTACCCATCGGTCAGATCATGGCCCTTCCCATCCAGGTCGCCAATGTGCATGCACCGCACACTGTACAGGTGTGCGATGTACGCACATACAATATGCTCCTCGCAGTCGACTGGCTCGCGCCGCGCCAAGCAGATATATTGCTCGGCGCTGGCGTCCTCAATCTCATTTCCGTCTCTGGCATTCGATCGTTTACTCCACTTTTTTCCTCACCTCGTCTATCCTCTGATCAATCCTCCATGGTTCTCACACCACCTACCTCTGGCTCTCGGTTCACTCGCCACGTCACACGAAGCCCGGGGGCACACCGCGGAACTGCCTCTGCCATGGCTCACCCGTCCAGCGCGGAGTCTGCACATGCAAACAGGGGGGGAGGCATTACAAGGTGACCTGTTCAGCGGCAGACCACAAACCGAGCTGTATCCGGAACAAGACATTCTGCACCACCCATGACGGCAGCATCACCTGGGGCATCTCAGACCCCCCGGACACTTCCGCGCCCTCCACAGCAGCAGCGACAGCAATCTCAGCTGGAGCACCTTCGACCTTGGGCCATCCTGCGTCACCAAGGGCATCCCCGGCCGCCCGAGACCCCTGTGCGCTACCTGAAACATCTCCGACTCCTTGAGTCCCCTCCGCGTCACCTAGGACACTTGTGGCTCCACGGGGCCCCTCTGTACCCTCGACGACAGTAGCAGTAATCTCACCTGGAGTAGCCCCGACATCGGACCTTTCCGCACCCCCAGCGACAGCAACACCAACGGTCTCACCTGGAGCAGAGCCGGTACCGGGCTCCTCCGCACCACCCACGACAGCAACTCCAGCAGCATCAACAGGAGCACCCCCGATGCTGGCATCCCCTACATCGCCGGCACTGACCGCATCCGTGGATGCACCACCGCCGCCTGGCCATTCCGCGCCCACAGCACACTCTTCCTCCCCACTAGGTCGCGAGGCAATCCGACGCACGGCACACCACATCCCGTACTTAGTGCAGGGATGATAATGGAAGGTGCACAGACCTACCTGGAAGAGCGCTCCGGAGATAGCGGAGATCAGCCTATGGCAAACCAGCTACTGGATGTGGTTAGCAGTGTCATGCATCTGCAGGACGAGCTCCCGAAAGCAATCCGCGCGGACATGGATGACTCTTCTATAACAAGGCATGGCAGGTAGCCTTGAAAGGTGCGGCCAAGACTGCACTAGCACTGAACCAGCGCGGACGACAAGATCAACTGCTGGAAACAACAGGTGCGGAATGTCACTCCGCACTTGGCCACGGTCTAGAGTAAACGGCGCCGACAGGCAAACCGCCGACCGTCCTTGGTATTTCAACCAAGGTAGAGATCACCCACAAAGTGGTGTTTCCACACTGAAAGGTTCACTTAGCTTGTCCCAACCGTGGCCGGAGAGTGTTCGAAACTCTCACCCAACTGGCAATGCTATACACCAAAGTGTGTACTTGCACTTGTTCTTTACCCTCTCTCTTGGTGGCCAACAAGGGATTAGTTTTCTCCCAAGTCTCAAGAGTAAGAGATGATATTTCATCACATGTAAATGACAGGCCTTATATAGTCTTCTGGTCAGTGCTCCCAGTGACTCCTTGGCGGGGCCTCCCCCCCAAGGCCACCCTAGACAGTGTCATCAGCTTTGATGACATGGCACCCTCTGTGACTGCCAAGTGGCGCTTGATCCACCTTGGACCTTAGAGGCTTCTAGGAAGCTTCCTTGGCCCTTTTTAGTCACAAAGAAAAGTTGGTCCTGGCGGGATTTGACCCCGAACCTGTCGCCTGCGAGATGGCGCCTTCACCCACTAGGCTGTAGGAAGTTATCTTAAGGAGCATGCACCAGGTAGACTACCAAGAGTAGACCAAGGGGACTTACTCCACAAGAATGAGCAGTGCATGCCTTGTATCTCTCAGCCTCTCTTCGTCTCGTTGGGGGACTTGCGCTACAAGCGCAGTGCATACCCAGTCTAAATCTTCCGCTGATTGGACCAGGGGCATACACAGAACATAACAAACTCTCCCTTGTACCTGCGTCCATCTGCGGCTAGATTCCTACTGCGGCCATGGGCCCAGCGATGTCGGCCACCTGTGAAGTAGGCCGCCCGTTCAGCCCTCGTCTGCTGCGCTCACCATCCTGATGCCCCGTGCCCCTGCCATGTGCGGGTCACTGTCCAGCGGCTTTATCAGGAAGTCTGCGAGCATCTACTTGGTCGCGATGTACTGCAGATCCACCACTCCCTTGGCGACGAGGTCGCGCGTGTAGTGATAGCGGATGTCGATGTGCTTGGTCCGCCTGGAGAGGGTATCCTTGAACGCGATGTCCATCGCGCTGTGGTTGTCAACGTGGACGACCGTGGCCTCCTTCTGTGGTGCGTGCATCTCAGCGAGCAAGCTGCGTAGCAACTGCGTCTCCTTGCACACCTCAGACAGTGCCATGTACTCAGCTTATGCGGTTGAGATGGAGACACAGTCCTGCTTGCGGCTGGCCCACGACACAGCGCCGCCGTTCACAAGGCACACAAAGCCCAAGGTGGACTTCCTATCATCCACGTTGCCTCCAAAATCTACGTCAATGTAGCACTTGAGGCGCAAAGGACCTGTTCCTTGAAGGCCGCCGTACTGCAGCCCCATGTGCCGTGTCTTGTTGAGATAGCGCAAAATGCGCTTCACGGCTTGCCAGTGGAGTGGCCCAGGGTTGGCCACGTACCGACTGACTAGCCCCACAGCAAAGGAGATGTCCGGCCGTGTACCAACCATGGCATACATGATGCTACCCACCGCAGACTGGTACGAAACATCCTGCATTTCGCGGCGTTCGGCTTCCGTGCTGGGGGAGTGGGTAGAGGTGACATTGCACTTCGTGGGGAGAGGAGTGCTGAGGGGTTTGGCGTATTCCATGCCATAGCGCCGAAGCACCTCTGAGATATACTTCGTCTGGTTGAGCTCGATGGTGCCTGCAGCTCGGTTGCAATGTATGGCGATGCCCAAGTAGTACTCGAGCTCGCCCATGTCCTTCATCTGAAACCACCCATGCAGCTTCTCCTTGAGGCCCTCAAGGGCCTTCATGGAGGTGGAGGCCAGAATCAGGTCATCCACGTACAGCGCTACGAGCATTAGCCCCTGGTCATCCGCACGCACATACACACTGGGGTCGTTATAGCAGTGCGAGAAGCCAAGGCCAGCCATGAAGCTTTCCATCTCCTTGTACCAGATCCTTGGGGCCTGTTTCAGCCCGTAGAGCGCCTTGATGAGGCGATACACCATCCTTGGGTTTTGCGTTGACACCCTCGGGCACCTCCATTAGTATCTCCTTGTCAAGCTTCCCGTAGAGGAAAGCGGTCTTGACGGCCATCTGGTGGATTTCCATGTTGCGCGCTGCAGCCACAGCCAGCAAGGTGCGGATGGAGGGGAAGGACGCGACAGGAGAGTAGGTCTCGTCGTACTCAGACCCTGCTCTCTGCGAGAACCCCTTCGCGACGATCCTTGCCTTGTACTTGTCGATGCTGTTGTCTTGCTTGCGTTTGACGCGTAAGACCCACTTCACGCCCACCACGTGTGCGTTTGGTGGTCTGTCCACCAGCACCCACGTNGATGGAGGCGAGCTCGCTCTCCATCACCTCCTTCCACTTAGCGGCGTCAGGCCGCGAGAGAGCCTCCGCGATGGTAGCCGGCTCTCCCTGCGCAAGGCACGACCAGCTCAGGCCAGTCCACTCGGCCTTCCCTCCGTCGTACTGCTTCGCAGGCTTTGCTTGGCGCTCACTGTGCCGTAGTGGTACTGGTGCTGGCTGCTCGTGCTGCTACTGCTGCTGTGCTTCCCCAGGAGGGGTCGCTGGAAGGGAAGAGCCACTAGCCTCCGAGGAGGCCTCGGATGTCGCCGACGCGGTGTCGGATGTCAACTCCGCTTCAGCCTGAGCGGATGCTCTCCCTGAATTGGCAGCCTCGCTGTCTACGGCCATTGGCATCCCACGCCAGTTAGGCGGGGGTGTGTCACCCGCCTCCAGCAGCACGATCCACTCTCCCTGTTTTAGAGAGTTCTCTGGATCCAGCAGTTCTCCCTTGTCGTGTGACTCTTCCTGGAAGGTCACATCTCTGGAGGTGATGACTCTCTCTGCTGCCTGGTCCCACAGCCTGTACGCCTTGTGCGCGGCCTCGTAGCCAATCATCACGCACTTGCGCGCACGTGCATCCAACTTCCCCGCTCCTTGCCCGTCCTGGACTTTGGCCCAAGCCGTGTAGCCGAATGCCTTTAGGTGAGAATTCGGCTTCTTTCCCGACCATGACTCCTGCGGCGTCATGTGTTCTGCACTTTGCTCCTTTTCTGTCCCCTTGCTGCGCAGTACTGCAGCAGGCATGAGGTTGATGAGGTAGCATGCAGTGCGCACTACTTCCGCCCAGAAGCGAGGAGGGAGCTTTGAGTCGAACAGCATGGTTCACGTCATGGCCAGAATGGTCTGGTTCATGCGCTCGGCCACGCCGTTGCTTTGCGGTGTGTAGGGGGTAGTAGGTTGCTGGAAAATGCAGTGTGCTCGAAGCCACGGCTTGCACCCCTCGTACTCTCCGCCGTTGTCGCTCCGCAGGGCTTTAACCTTCCGCCAAGTTTGTCGCTCCACCATGGCAACAAACTCTTGTAGGCGCTCCAGCACCTCTCCCTTCGTTTTGAGGAAGTACACCCATACCTTCCGAGAGTAATCATCGATGAAGGTGAGGAGGTACTTGGAGCCGCCGTTGGACGTGGTGCGCATGGGGCCACACACGTTGCTGTGGACAAGGTCGAGTACGCCCTCTGCTCTGCGACCGTTTTTGGAGAAGCGTTTCCTCTTTGTGTTCCCTTGCAGGCAAGCCTCACACCCAGTGTTACATCCACCCTTCAGCTCACACCCCTCCAGCCCGCGTACAAGCTTCCGCTCCTGCATGACCTGCAGGGTGCTGTCGGCCACGTGCCAAAGGCGTCTGTGCCACAGCTTCACAGTTGCTACTCCCGCGTCTTTAGCCTCCACAGCAGGCGGCATGGATGGTGTCTTGACGTTCGGCGATGGTGCAGCTTCCGCTACTGCCTCTGCTGCTCCAGTGTGCCCTTCCGTGCTCTTCGTCTGCAGAACGTAGAGCCCATCCGTTCGTGGCACCTTGGCGACAAGGTCTGACACAGCGTAGGTAATCGTCACGTCCTCGTTCTTGAGGATGACGGCTTCCTTCTGTGTGAACACCACCGTCATCGCGTGATCCGTAATGCGCGAGATGGAGAGGAGGTTCGCGGTGAAAGTTGGCATGTAGACGACGTTCTGCAGCCCCAACTCCTTGTCGGCTCCGTTGAGCCGTGTGTGCACGACCTTCTCTCCCTCACCAGCCGCGTATTCGATGCCGCTGTTGGCGCACCTGAACTTGCCCGTGGACGGTGTGAGGGACGAGAAGTCACATGCCTGTTGGAAAAGGAGCCATCCGGCTCAATTTCAGGTCCACAGGAGCAAGTTCCAGGAAAGTACCAGATGCCTGCTCCGATCGCCAATCCGACTTCACCATTGGAAAGATCATGTGGCAAAATATCTACGGTCCAAGTTTGAGGCTGATCCAACGGTCGGATTGGGAGATATGAATTTTTGAAGTTTCGAGGGTCATGGACCGTCGATGTGTGGGTGGACATGGGTGATGGCTCCATGCCTTAGCCTGAGAAAAGAAAAAGGCAAGAGGTCCAGGGTCAAGACCTGATGGGAGAAATATCCAAAAAGGTCCTTGGTCTTAGGATTGCCTTGTCAGAGTGTGCTGACTAGGATAAAGGTACCTC
>SZWC01001751.1:117988-136056 GCA_023375785.1 Penium margaritaceum | reverse complement strand
TGGAGTGCCAGCCAACTCTCGACCTCGACTTCATCTGCACACACCTGGTACAGGTGGAACTGCGTCGCAATGCCGCAAAACGCAATGGCGGCAACAGCAGCAGTGAAGCAGCTTTCATGGCGATGGGCTTACGCAACCAGCAGCAGCGGCAGTCCGGGCAGCAGAGAGGCAAGAAGAAGGGCAAGTGCCATTATTGCCAGAAAGAGGGGCACTACAAGAAAGAGTGCTTCAAGTTCAAGAGGGACCAGAAGGAGCAGCAGCAGCAGCAAAAGCAACAATCTCCACAGCAACAGCAGCAGCAGTCACAGTAACGTCAGCAGCACCAGTAGCAGCAGCAGTAGAACCAGACCAGCGTGCGCCATTTTGGCAACATGAACGTGGCCAAGGAGGTGCACGACCGCCTCTTCATGGCGAAGTCTGACATGTCGCAGGAGGAGAAGGCGGATCTGGCGTGGTACAAAGACTCTGGGTGTACCAAGAGTCTGACGCACCACAGGGAGTGGTTTACGCAGTTGCTGTCCATCCCTCCCCGTCCTATCGCTTTGGGTGATGATCGGGTGGTGTATGCTGAGAGGATTGGGATTGTGGAGATGTGGTTGGAGACCCCGCGTGGCATTGAAGTGGGAGTGTTCCATGGCGTGCTGTACGTACCTAATGCTGCATTCAACCTCCTCTCAGTCTCCTCTCTTACAAACACAGGACTGCGCATCGTCTTCGATGATGACTATGGCTACATCCTCAACAAGGATACAGGAGAGGAGTTGGCCAGGTCGGTGAAGGAGGGCGACATGTACCGCCTGCTGGGGGCAACCAAGATGCCGCGTGAGCAGAGTCTTGCAGCAGTGGTGCAGGCGACAGANAGCAACAGCAGCAGCAGTCACAGCAACGTCAGCAGCACCAGCAGCAGCAGCAGCAGAACCAGACCAGCGTGCGCCATTTTGGCAACATGAACGTGGCCAAGGAGGTGCACGACCGCCTCTTCATGGCGAAGTCTGACATGTCGCAGGAGGAGAAGGCGGATCTGGCGTGGTACAAAGACTCTGGGTGTACCAAGAGTCTGACGCACCACAGGGAGTGGTTTACGCAGTTGCTGTCCATCCCTCCCCGTCCTATCGCTTTGGGTGATGATCGGGTGGTGTATGCTGAAGGGATTGGGATTGTGGAGATGTGGTTGGAGACCCCGCGTGGCATTGAAGTGGGAGTGTTCCATGGCGTGCTGTACGTACCTAATGCTGCATTCAACCTCCTCTCAGTCTCCTCTCTTACAAACACAGGACTGCGCGTCGTCTTCGATGATGACTATGGCTACATCCTCAACAAGGATACAGGAGAGGAGTTGGCCAGGTCGGTGAAGGAGGGCGACATGTACCGCCTGCTGGGGGCAACCAAGATGCCGCGTGAGCAGAGTCTTGCAGCAGTGGTGCAGGCGACAGATGGTGAGATCTGGCATGCGCGCTACGGCCACATCGGCATGCGCGCCTTGCAGCAGCTTCAAGCAAAGCAGATGGTGCGTGACCTGCCTACCATCTCTAACTTTGAACAGCAGTTGTGCATCGGATGTTTGGAGGGGAAGCAGCACCGGGAGGCGTTCTCTGGAGCAGAGGAGCGTGCGAAGGAGGTGTTGGAGCTGGTCCACACGGACCTGTGTGGACCGATGCAGACCCAGAGCTTTGGAGGTTCTAGGTATTTCCTGACCTTCATTGATGATTTCAGCCGTTACACTGCTGTGTACTTCCTTCCTTCCAAGGACCAGTGCTTTGACAGGTTCAAGGAGTTCAAGGCCATGATGGAGAACCAGACCGGCAAGAAGATCAAGGCACTGCGCTGCGATCGCGGTGGAGAATACCTAAGCAAGGAGTTCCAGGACTACCTCGCAGCAGCTGGCATCAAGGCGCAGCGTACCGCGCCGTACTCGCCGCAGTAGAACGGGGTAGCAGAACGCGCCAACCGTACCATTGTGGAGTCGGCACGCTGCATGCTGCACGCGGCTCGGCTGACCTACGACTTCTGGGCTGAAGCTGTGAGTACTGCGGTCTACATCAAGAACCGTAGTCCAACTAAGGCGCTGGAGCAGATGACGCCGTACGAGGCGTGGTTCGGCAAGAAGCCGAGCGTGGGTCATCTTCGCGCGTTTGGCAGCTTGGCGCACATGCACGTGCCAAAGGAGAAGCGGCAAAAGTGGGACGCGAAGAGTGCGCAGATGCTGATGATTGGCTACGACGTGGCAAGCAAGGCGTATCGCCTCTACGAGAGGGATACAGGCCACGTCATCATCTCCAGGGATGTCGTCTTCAATGAGAGCAACGTCATCGGCACCAACATTGTGTGTGAAGAGGTAACAGAACCAGCAGCTGACGAGACAGTGGGAGCAAAAATTCTTCTTGACCCAGTTTCTCCCGATCCTTCCTCTACTGTGACAGTGGGAGAATCACTCTACTCTCCCATGTCTGATGCATCAGATACAGCAGCTTCATCGGCAGAAGCAGAGGAGGGAGATGTAGCACCACCAGCAGAAGCAGTTGTGCCAGCCGCACCGCGTCAGCCGCCTGCTAACGCTCCAGCTCCAGGTCGGAGATACCCTCTTAGGGTGCGTTACAAGCCTGGTGAGCGCGGCCATTTCTGGATGCTGTAGAAACCAGAACAGATGAACGTTGCAGTTGCAGCAGATTCACATGAGCCAACGTCATACAAGGAGGCCATGGCTGCACCGGATGCAGCAGATTGGGCACAAGCCGTACAGCAAGAGATACAGTCGCAGCTGGACAACGGCACGTGGGAGCTTACTGAGCATCCACCTGGACGTAAAGTGATCAAGTGCAAGTGGGTCTTCAAGAAGAAGTGGGTAACCTGGAAAAGTACAAGGCAAGGCTGGTCGCCAAGGGCTACTCGCAGCAGGAGGGCATCGACTACACAAAAAAATTTGCCCCCGTTGCAAAGTTTGCCTCTATGCACACGCTCCTCTCTTATGCAGCAGCTGAGGACTTCGAGGTTCACCACATGGACGTCAAGACGACATTCTTGAATGGTGACTTAGAGGAGGAGATCTACATGGAGCAGCCGGAGGGGTTTGTCATGGATGGCCAGGAGCACCTGGTCTGCAAGCTACAGAAGTCGCTGTACGGCCTCAAGCAAGCGTCGTGTGCTTGGAACCAGAAGTTGGATGCGGCGTTGCAGTGCATGGGGTTTGAGTGCAGCGAGTGTGACTACAGCGTGTATCGCTAGCAGCATGAGCATGAGATCCTCATCATCATTGTGTATGTGGATGACATGCTCCTCCTTTCAAACAGCATGTCTGCACTGCAGGAGTTCAAGGAAGCCATGCAGGAGCGCTTCCAGATGTCTGATGTCGGGGAGGTATCATACTTCCTCGGTATCCAGATCGTGCGTGACCGCAAGTCACGCTCTCTCTCGCTGTAGCAGAGCCGCTACATCAAGGATGTTTTGCAGCGGTTCGGCATGGCAGAGGCAAAACCCATCGGCACGCCGCTGGAGACGCGGCAGTACCTCGTGAGCTTCAATGGAGAAGCAAATGCAGCTGAGCGGCAGAAGTACCAGAGCACCGTCGGCAGTTTCATGTACCTGATGGTGGCAACCAGGCCGGATCTCGCACAGGCTGTGAGCGCTGTGAGCCAGCACATGGCTAATCCCGGACCGGAGCACCAGAAGGCAGTGAAGCGGATCTTCCGCTACCTTGCTGGAACCATCAACATCGGCATCACCTACAACGGCAATGACAACAGCATCATCGGCTACACAGACGCAGATTGGGCTTCAAACCCTGAGGACCGCAAGTCCATCTCTGGACATGTGTTCCTCATGAATGGTGGAGCCATCAGCTGGTGCAGCAAGCGGCAGGTGGTCGTGGCCACCTCGAGTACAGAAGCTGAGTACGTATCTCTCAGCTTTGGAGCCAAGGAAGCAATTTGGCTCCAACGTCTCATGGCAGAGATGAGTGGGAGTGCAGCAGTTCCAGTTCCTGTGCGCGTCGACAACCAGAGCGCAATCGCACTCGCCAAGAATCCTGAGCACCATGCACGCACCAAGCACATTGACATCGCATATCACTTCATCAGGCACATGGTGCAGGAGGGTGCTATCAAGCTGGAGTTTACTCCAACGAGCAAGCAGGTTGCTGATTTTTGCACCAAGCCAGTGACCCGTGAGAAGCAGCAGTTCTGCATGAAGGCATATGGACTCAGCCCACTCTGGCTGCGGCAAAGTGGGAGATTGTTGGAAAAGGAGCCATCCGGCTCAATTTCAGGTCCACAGGAGTAAGTTCCAGGAAAATACCAGATGCCTGCTCTGATCGCCAATCCGACTTCACCATTGGAAAGATCATGTGGCAAAATGTCTACGGTCCAAGTTTGAGGCCGATCGAACAGTCGGATTGGGAGATATGAATTTTTAAAGTTTCGGGGGTCATGGACCGTCGATGTCTGGGTGGGCATGGGTGATGGCTCCATGCCTTAGCCTAAGAAAAGAAAAAGGCAAGAGGTCCAGGGTCAAGACCTGATGGGAGAAATATCCAAAAAGGTCCTTTGTCTTAGGATTGCCTTGTCAGAGTGTGCTGACTAGGATAAAGGTACCTCTCCTTACTTTTTAGGTGAGGTGAGATCCTTGTGTGCTAGCCATGGACACATGGCGATTCTCCATGGGTTTGTGGGTTATGTGACCACTAGGAGTGTGCCATGAGAGCATTCTCTAGCTCTCTAGGTCGTGTGTGAGTGGTCAGCCTGATTGCTAGGCTGATTTCCTCCCTTGTGTGAGATTTTGGATTCTAGTGTGTGAGCCTTAGCCTCCATGGCTAAGTGGTGTCGCTTGTGAGAGGGCTGACTTGCCCAAGCTATAGCTCTATATGTACTCCATCATTTTGAGTGATTGAACAACCATTCTTCAGCACAAGTGATGCCCTTCCAATCACACATGCTCGCTGCTCCAAGGCTCCCTTTCCCCTCCATTTCCAACACTTGTACCCCACTTGCTTCCCACCTACGCCCCACTTGTGTCCCAGTTGCGCCCCACTTGCGCCCAACTTGCGCCCCATAGGCGCCCTACTTGCGCCCCACTTGCACCCCACTTGCACCCTACGTGCACCCCACTTGTGCCCCACTTGCGCCGTACTTACGCCCAACTTGCGTCCTACTTGCACTCAACTTGCGCCCTACTTGCGCCCCACTTGCACCCCACTTGCACCCTACGTGCACCCCACTTGTGCCCCACTTGCGCCGTACTTACGCCCAACTTGCGTCCTACTTGCACTCAACTTGCGCCCTACTTGCGTCCTAATTGCGCCCCACTTGTGCCCCACTTGTGCCCTACTTGCGCCCCACTTGCGTCCCACTTGCACCCTAGTTGCGCCCTACTTCCGCCCTACTTGCGCTCCACTTGTGCCCTATGTGCACCCCACTTGCACCCCAGTTGCATCCTACTTGCACCCTACTTGCGCCCCACTTGCATCCTACTTGCGCCCCCACTTACGCCCCACTTGCGCCCTACTTGCGTCCCACTTGCTCCGGACATGCGCCCTACTTGCCCCCTACTTGCGCCCCACTTGCATCCTACTTGCGCCCCCACTTACGCCCCACTTGCGCCCTACTTGCGTCCCACTTGCTCCGGACATGCACCCTACTTTCCCCCTACTTGTGCCTCACGTGCGTCCCACTTGTGCTCTACTTGCGCCACACTTGTGCCCCACTTGCACCCCACTTGCGCCCTACTTGCGGCCCACTTCCGCCCCACTTGCGACCTATTTTTGCCCCATTTTTGTCCTACGTGCACCCCACTTGTGCCCCACTTGCACCCCACTTGCGCCCTACTTGCGGCCCACTTCCGCCCCACTTGCGACCTATTTTTGCCCCATTTTTGTCCTACGTGCACCCCACTTGCGCCCCAGTTGCGTCCTACTTGTGCCCCACTTACGCCCTACGTGTGCCGTACTTGCTCCCTAGTTGCGCCATATTTGCGCCCCACTTGCACCCTACTTGCGCCCCACTTGCGTGTTGGAAAGGGAGCCATCCGGCTCAATTTCAGGTCCACAGGAGCAAGTTCCAGGAAAGTACCAGATGCCTGCTCTGATTGCCAATCCGACTTCACCATTGGAAAGATCATGTGGCAAAATGTCTACGGTCCAAGTTTGAGGCCGATCCAACGGTTGGATTGGGAGATATGAATTTTCGAAGTTTCGGGGGTCATGGACCGTCGATGTCTGGGTGGGCATGGGTGATGGCTCCATGCCTTAGCCTGAGAAAAGAAAAAGGCAAGAGGTCCAGGGTCAAGACCTGATGGGAGAAATATCCAAAAAGGTCCTTGGTCTTAGGATTGCCTTGTCAGAGTGTGCTGACTAGGATAAAGGTACCTCTCCTTACTTTTTAGGTGAGGTGAGATCCTTGTGTGCTAGCCATGGACACATGGCGATTCTCCATGGGTTTGTGGGTTATGNTGCCTTGTCAGAGTGTGCTGACTAGGATAAAGGTACCTCTCCTTACTTTTTAGGTGAGGTGCGATCCTTGTGTGCTAGCCATGGACACATGGCGATTCTCCATGGGTTTGTGGGTTATGTGACCACTAGGAGTGTGCCATGAGAGCATTCTCTAGCTCTCTAGGTCGTGTGTGAGTGGTCAGCCTGATTGCTAGGCTGATTTCCTCCCTTGTGTGAGATTATAGATTCTAGTGTGTGAGCCTTAGCCTCCATGGCTAAGTGGTGTGGCTTGTGAGAGGGCTGACTTGTCCAAGCTCTAGCTCTATATGTACTCCATCATTTTGAGTGATTGAACAACCATTCTTCAGCACAAGTGATGCCCTTCCAATCACACATGCTCGCTGCTCCAAGGCTCCCTCTCTCCTCCATTTCCAACATTGCACCCAACTTGCACCGTACTTACACCCCACTTGCGCCCCACTTGCGTCCCACTTGCGTCCTACTTGCGCCCTACTTACGCCCAACTTGCGCCTTACGTGCGCCTTACTAGCGCCCTACTTACGCCCCACTTGCGCCCCACTTGCGCGATACTTGGGCCCCACTTGTGCCCCATTTGCACCCCACTTGCACCCACTCGCGCCCTACCTACGCCCCACCTACGCCCCACTCGTGCCCCACTTGCACCCCACTTGCATCCCATTTGTCTCCCACTTGCACCCCACTTGCGTCCCACTTGCGCCCCTTTGCGCCCCACTTTCCCCTACATGCGCCCCACTTGCACCCCACTTGTGCCCTAATTGTGCCCCATTTGCACCCCACTTATGCCCCATTTGCGTCCTACTTGTACCCCACTTGCGCCCCACCTGCGCCCCACTTGCACCCCACTTGTGCCCTAATTGTGCCCCATTTGCACCCCACTTATGCCCCATTTGCGTCCTACTTGTACCCCACTTGCGCCCCACCTGCGCCCCACTTGCACTCCACTTGCGCCCCACATGCACACCACTTGTACCCCACTTGCGCCCGATTTGCGCTCCACTTGCGCCCCAACTACGTACCACTTGCGTCCCAATTACGCCCCACATGTGCCCTACGTGTGCCTCACTTGTGCCCCGCTTACGCCCGACTTGCGTCCCACTTGTGCCCTACTTGCCGCCCGCTCGCATGCCACTTGCGTCCTACTTGCGCCCCACTAGCACCCCACTTACGCCCTAGTTGAGCCCCACTTGGACCCCAATTGCAGTCTATTTGCTTCCCACTTGCGCCTCAGTTTTGCCCCACTTGCTCCCTACTTGCACCTTACTTTTGTCCCACTTGCATCCCACTTGCGCCCTACTTACACCCTACTTGCGTCCTATGTGCGCCCTCCTTGCGCCGCACTCGCGCCCTTCTTGCGCCCCACTTGGGCCCCACTTGCACCCCATTTACGCCCCACTTGAGCCCCAGTTGCGCCCCACCTGTGCCGCACTTGCTCTCCACTTGCGTCCTACTTGCGCCCCACCTGCCCCCGACTTGCATCATACTTGAGCCTCATTTGCACCCCAATTACGCCCTGCTTGCGCCCTACTTGCAACATACTTACGCCCTACTTGCGCCCCACATGTGCCGTATATGCACCCCACTTGCGCTCCACTTGCACCATACTTGCGCCCCACTTGCGCTCTACTTGTGCCCCACTTGCGCCCCACTTACATCCCACTTGTCCACCACTTGCGTCCCACTCGTGTCCTAGTTGCATCCCACTTGCACCCACTTGCGCCCTACTTGCGCCTTACTTGCGCCCCACTTGCACCCTACTTGCGCCCCACTTGCGTCCTACTTGCGTCCCAATTGCGCCCCACTTGCACCCCATTTACACCCCACCTACGCCCCACTTTCGCCGTACTTGCGTCCTACTTGCATCTGACTTGCGCCCCACTTGCGGCCTACTTGCGCCCCAGTTTTTCCCCACCTGCGTCCTACTTGCGTCCTACTTGCGTCCTACTTGCGTCCCACTTGTACCCCACTTGCGTCCCACTTGCGCCCCACTTGCGCTCGACTTGCGTCCCACCTGCGTCCCACTTGTATCCTACTTGCGCCCCACTTGTGCCCCACTTGCGTGCTACTTGCGTCCCACTTGCACCCTTCTTGCCTCCTTCTTGCGCCCTACATGCGCCCCACTTGCGCCCCTCTTGCGTGCAACTTGCGTCCCACTTGCGCCGTACTTGCATCCTACTTGCATCCCACTTGCGCCTCACTTGGGCCCCATTTGTGCCCCACTTGCGCCCCACTTCTGCCCCACTTGCACCCTTCTTGTGCCCCACTTGCGCACTACTTGTAACCCACTTGTGCCCCACTTGATCCCACTTGCGTTCCACTTGCGCCCCTCTTGCACCCCACTTGCACCCCTCTTGCGCCCTACTTGCGCCCCACTTGCACCCCACTTGCGCCCCACCTGCGCCCCCCTTGCGCCCTACTTGCGCCCTACTTGCGTCCCACTTGCGCCCTTCTTGCCTCCTTCTTGCGCCCTACATGCGCCCCACTTGCGCCCCTCTTGCGTCCCACTTGCGCCCCACTTGCGCCCCACTTGCACCCCACTTGCACCCCACTTGCACCCCACCTACGCCCCACTTGGGCCCTACTTGCGTCCTACTTGCACCCCACTTGCGCCTCACTTGCGCCCCACTTGCGCCCTATTTGCACCCCATTTGTGCCCCACTTGCGTCGTACTTGCGTCCCACTTACGCCCCACAAGCGCTCCATTTGCGCCCCACTTGCACCCCACTTACGACCTACTTGCACCCCAGTTGCGCCCTACTTGCGCCACACTTGCGCCCCATTTGCATCCCACTTGCATCCCACTTGCGACCACTTGCACCCCACTTGCGCCCCTTTTGCACCCCACTTGCACCCCACTTACGCTTCACTTGTACCCCAGTTGCACCCTACTTGCGCCCCAGTTATGCCCTACATGCGCCCCACTTGCGTCCCACTTGCGCCCTACTAACGCCCCACTTGCGCCCCACTTGTGCCCCATTTGCGCCCCATTTGCGTCCCACTTGCACCCAACTTGTGCCCCACCTTCGCCCCACTTGCGCCCCACTTAACTGCGGAAGTAGGGCGCTAGTGGGGCGCAAGTACGACGCAAGTGGGGGGCAAGTGGGGCGCAAGTAGGGCGCAAGGAGGGCGCAAGTGGGACACACGTAGGGTACAAGTGGGGCGCAAGTGGGACGCAAGTGGGCCGCAAATGGGGCGCAAGTGGGACGCATGTGGGGCGCAGGTGATGTATGGTTAATCGGGGCCATTTCATACACTGGTTTCCTAGTGTGAACCTTCAGTGTGCTCTCTTACAAGGGAGTAGCTTACACCAATCCTTACACTCTTTTCACAGTGTATGAGAAGAGTGTACTTTTGTCTTTTATGGCCAAACACATTTCTTCTTACGGTGGACTCCAGTGCGTGGAGTTAGTGCATATGGCAGGTGTGCTCACGCATTATACAAAAGTATACTAAGAGCGCACTCAGTGCACTCATTTGTCTCATATGCCCTGGCACACCTACCATTTTGTCTTATATGGCCATAATATTCTCTTCTTATGAAGGACCCCAGCACATGTGCCTAGTGTATGTGGCGAGTGCGACTGGTCTCCATACAAAAGTACACCAAGAGTGCACTCGGTGTGCTACGTTGTCTTTTGTGTCTTAGAAAACCTTGAATTGTGCCTTATGTATACAGCTAATTCTCCATTAAGGAAGGATCTCCGTACGTGGAGCTACTGCATGACATTTGAAATTTTTGGGGTCCATATTTTATATACTGAGACATTCCTAGTTTTATTAGGTATTATTATACAACTTTTTTCAACTGACATGCAATAAATTGAAAGAATAAATTGTGTTTTTTCCTACTTAAGAAACAAGCTTTTGTTACAAATTTATCTCCATGTGTCCCATAAACATTGTGTTCAGAATGCAAAATTTGGGGACAAGTATTTTGTGTTTGAAGAGATATTCTTTTTTCATTGAACATTTTTTCTCTGCAGTTTCAATATTTTTTCTATTTGGTTTCTCTCCAAATTTCTCTCTCTCGCTCTCTATATCTCTCTCTCTCATTTTGATAACAAGAGATATGTGTATCTTGCAATGTGTTATTTACATCTTTATAGCACATTTATATCTTCCTAATCATCCTAAAGACGTAGATATGTACAAAGCCGGTTTTCATGATTTACCTGTAGTACTACAGCTAGAAGTGTGTGTTACTAACTCTGTTTCTTACTTTCGGTATCTGGTTCGCTCGTTTTTACCATCTAGTAAAACGCTCTTCAGATCACACTTGACGGTCGTCTACTTGCCGAAGGTATAGTTACATTGTTCCCCGATATGTTAGTATTGGCCTGCTGTAGTTCGCCAGATTCCGCACAAGGTGGTCTAGAGAAGGCCCGTGTATGGGGGTAGTGCATATGGCGAATGTTTTGGAAATGAGTGCGAATGTGCACTTATCACGCACTCGGTGTACAGCAGCCAGAATCCACCGTGACAGCGCTTTGATGAGAGCAAGCTATCGACGTTTGCAAGGTTCAATCGACTTTGCGAAGGTGCAAACGTAAATTATGAAAACCAGGCATATAGTCCAGAGTCTCGCGACGTGCTCGCAAGGATTTCCCCAGTGGTTGGATGTGGTGTACGAGGCGAGCGCAAGGGGCAGTGCACTCATCATATCCTCTGTGTGCAATCGCCATGAACAAAAAACCCTTGCATTTCGTGACGAATAAAAGTCAAAAGACTGGCAAACCACTGATGCTTGCCACTCGGAAGAGAGAAACTTGCGGTACAACAAAACTGAATTTGTGTCCGTAAGAGTCATCTGCCGCCACTGGAAATATTTCAAAGGCGCCATTTGATCAATGATTGTGTTCGATGCTTCTTTTTTTCTAGTGTAAGAGCGGAACCAGATCGGGCTATGTCTTCAAGAATGTGTGACCACCTAAACTTAAAGAAGGTTATGATTTCGAACTCACCAAGGGATAATTATGACTTATATTTAATCCTTTAATAGAGAAGTCCATGTCTACAGAGAAATACAGGCAAGAACACCTTCGACCTCAACATCGTCTAATCGAAGAGGCCGACTAGTCAACCTAGGGAGAGCTACTCTTGTCTGATTACATTTATGGATGAAACTTTGATCGAAGTTAAATGTGCAATCTATTGTGAATCGGAACACAGTTAAGAATGACTGAGCGATCTGCAAGAATGGACTACAAGAGAATGAGACCTGAACGGGACTTCCTTTGAGACATGTCGTCTTACAAAGAATGACAGGTCGGCACGTAGGGAGGACTCATCCACCAACAACTTTTGAATGAATCATTTTCATATGCGAACCTTGATACAATGTGCAGAGACATTATCAAAAACCGCTTCGACTTTGAGATGACACAATCACACACTCAGTGTGTGATAAGTACACTTTCATACTCGATTCGTGCACACTGAACCACTTACACTGACCAGCGCACTGGGGGGGGTGCTACCGATGCGGTCGGCTGACAAAGCTGACCTCTTCTCGAAATGACGTTCAACTACGTGAATAGACGGCCGGCATCTTCTGACATCTGACGTCGATGAGGCTGCCACTCGATCGACAAATGGGATGCTTCATCGAAGGATTGTTTCTCAAGATGGGCAATAGAGTCTCATGACCTCTCGGGAAACAGAAAGAAATTATAAATGTCAAGGTAACGTACATATCCCAAATAGGTCATCATTGACATGAACAAAACACATCAACATCCATCACACAATCTTATCTTCCTTGAATAGTGGAAACACCTATCAAAGTCTTCTTCTTTCATATCTCTTATCTTAATTTTCATTTCAGTTATGAGGCTTGTTTAAGGGAGGAAAGAAGAGAAAAAAAGAGTGATTTGTGCCAAACATGGGGGAAGTGCAGGGAAGGGAGAGAGATCGACATAAGAGGAGGGAATTATGGTACTAAACAAATAAAGAGAGAGGAAGAGAGTGAGAGAGAGAGAGAGGGGAATAAAAGTACATAGAGAGAGAGAGATAGAGATCAATTGAGAGAGGGATGGAGGGAGAGAGAGGGAGAGGAAATGAGGGGGTAAGAATGAAAGAGTGATAGAAAGAGAGGAAGAGAATAAAGAGAGATATTTCAGGGGAAAGAGAGGAGAGAGAGAGGAGGGGGAGATAGAGAAAGATGGAGAGAGAAATAGAAGAGATAGAAGTAGATAGAGAAGAGAGAGACATAGAAAGGGGAATAGAGAAACGGACAAAGAGAGAAAGAGAGGGACAGAGGGGTGAGAGAGAGAGAGGGAGAGAGAGAGGGAGGTTTAGTGTGCACTATTCAAGTGCACTAGTTTGTTAGTGCATGCTGTTGGTGCATGATTCAGGATCATACTAGAAGCGTACACTAAAAAGTGACTGCATGCGTTTCCCACCATTGGGCATATATGTACTTGCGCCCCACTTGTGCCCCACTTGCGTCCCACTTGCGCTCCACTTGCGTCCCACTTACGCCCTACGTACGCCCCATTTGCGCCCCACTTGTACCCCACTTGCGCCCTACCTTTGCCCCACTTGCACCCTACGTACGGCCCAATTGCGCCATCCTTGCGTCTCACTTGTGCTACACTTGCGCCCTATTTGCGCCCCACTTGCGCTCCACTTGCACCCCACTTGCATCCCACTTGTGTCCCACTTGCGCCCCACTTGCTCCCCACTTGTACCCCACTTTTACCCCACTTGTGCTCTACTTGCATCCCACTTGCGCCCCACTTGCACCCCACTTGCGCCCCACTTGCACCCCACTTGCGCCCCACGTGCGCCCCACTTGCGCCCCAGTTGTGTCCTACATGTGTCTCACTTAGGCCCCATAATCGACCCACCTCTCTCTAAGCGTGGTACGATCATACTTGGACTACTACTCCGGATCCCATATGAACTCCGCAGATAAGCGCCCATGGGCTAAAATATACTGGGATGGGAGACCTCCCGGGACATCCTAGTGTCGTACCCATTTCAATCTCCCAAAGGCTGACCCTAATCGTGTCGGAGACTAGGCAGCCAAAACTAGGATGCAAATGGCACACTTGCACCCTTCTTGCGCCCCACTTACGCCATAGTTGCGTCCCACTTGCACACTACTTGCCCCCTCCCTTGCCTCCCACTTGCGCCCCATTCGTACCCCACTTGAACCCCACTTGCGCACCACCTGAACCACCTGCGCCCCACTTGCACCCCACTTGCATCCCACTTGCGCCCCACTTTCGCCCCACTTACGCCCCATTTGTGCCCTACTTGCGTCCCACTTGTGTCCTACTTGTGCCCCACTTGCGTCCCACTTGCGCCCTACTTGCGGCCTACTTGCACTCCACTTGCGCCCCACTTGCGTGCTACTTGCACCCCACTTGCACCCCACTTGCGCCCCACTTGCGCCCCACTTGCGCCCCACTTGCGCCCCACTTGCGTCCCACTTGCGCCCTACTTGCGGCCCACTTGCGGCCCACTTGCGCCCCATTTGCGCCCCACTTGCACCCCACTTGCTCTCCACCTCCGCATCACTTGCGCCACACTTGTACCCCACTTGCGCCCCACTTGCACCCCACTTTTTGTCGGAAGGTTGATCAAAAATCACACGGCTCAACCGGGTTTGCCTATGTCTCCGTGGCGCAGCTCCTTCCGCTGTTGCTCCTATTTCAGGAAGCTTGTCATCCTGCAGCAAGCCAACATCTCATCTGCCTCTGGAGCCATCTGGTGCTCCCGAAGGTCCAAAGCTTCCAACAGCTGAAACCTCAGGAACCTCACTAGTTATAGCGCCAACTCATCCTCCTTCTAAATCATTCTCAAGCAGGACCCCTTTTGTGCTTCTGCTTCCATTTCTCTGCACCCCTTTCCCAGTCTCTTCTGCCAACTATGACTCCAAACTCTCCACAGTGCTAGCATGTCTGCTGCTAGCATCATCTCCTCTACTGACTTCAATGGAGTATCTTCTCCTTCCTCCAGCTATGCGAACCACCACTCTGCTGCCTCCCCTCTGCACATCTACTGCAACCGCCCTGCTGCTGTCACTAGCCTTTTGCCATCCCTCTTAGCTCAGCTCTCACTTAACTCTCCCCTTGCACTTGTATACACAGCACCTGTCAACATGGACGCACAGATTCACCCCTCTTGCTCCTTCTCTCTTTCTCCTACAGTTTATTTGGATCATGCAGAAGGATGCCAACATCTCCTCCTCTTGTGATCTTCCTAGCAGTGGTCCTTCCCATCTCCTTCCCAGCACACAACTAGCCGCTGCTGCCCATCAATCTCCTCATCCTCTCTGGGGAGATAACAAGCAACTGGCCTCTCTCCTTGGCTTATTTCTGTCACTCCGCACTTGGCCACGGTCTAGAGTAAACGGCGCCGACAGGCAAACCGCCGACCGCCCTTGGTATTTCAACCAAGGTAGAGATCACCCACGGAGTGGTGTTTCCACACTGAAAGGTTCACTTAGCTTGTCCCAACCATGGCCGGAGAGTGTTCCAAACTCTCACCCAACTGGCAATGCTACATACAAAAGTGTGGACTTGCTCTTGTTCTTTACCCTCTTTCTTGGTGGCCAACAAGGGATTAGTTTTCTCCCAAGTCTCAAGAGTAAGAGATGANATCACATGCAAATGACAGGCCTTATATAGTCTCTGGTCAGTGCTCCCAATGGCTCCTTGGAGGGACCTCCCTCCAAGGCCACCCTAGACAGTGTCATCAGCTTTGATGACATGGCACCCTCTGTGACCGCCAAGTGGCGCTTGATCCACCTTGGACCTTAGAAGCTTCTAGGAAGCTTCCTTGGCCCTTTTTAGTCACAAAGAAAATTTGGTCCTGGGGGGATTTGACCCCGGACCTCTTGCTTGCGAGACAGTGCCTTCACCCACTAGGCTATAGGAAGTTGTCCTAAGGAGCATGCACCAGGAAGACTACCAAGAGTAGACCAAGGGGACTTACTCCACAAGGGTGAGCAGTGCATGCCTTGTCTCTCTCAGCCTCTCTTGAATGTCGCTGGGGGACTTGCGCTACAAGCGCACTGCATACCCAGTCTAAATCTTCCGCTGATTGGACTAGGGGCATACACAGAATATAACAAACTCTCCCTTGCGCCTGCGTCCATCTGCGGCTAGATTCCTGCTGCGGCCATGGGCCCAGCGATGTCGGCCACCTGTGAAGTAGCCCGCCCGTTCAGTCCTCGTCTGCTGCTCTCACCATCCCGATGCCTCGTGCCCTTGCCATGTGCGGGTCACTGTCCAGCGGCTTCGTCAGGAAGTCCTCGAATATCTGCTTGGTCGAGATGTACTGCAGATCCACCACTCCCTTGGCAACGAGGTCGCGCGTGTAGTGATAGCGGATATCGATATGCTTGGTCCGCTTGGAGAGGGTGTCCTTGAACGCGATGTCCATCGCGCTCTGGTTGTCGACGTGGATGACTGTGGCCTCCTTCTGTGGTGCGTGCATCTCAGCGAGCAAGCTGCGTAGCCACTGCGTCTCCTTGCACACCTCAGACAGCGCCACGTACTCAGCTTCTGCAGTTGAGATGGAGACACAGTCCTGCTTGCGGCTGGCCCACGACACAGCGCCGCCGTTCACAAGGCACACAAAGCCCAAGGTGGACTTCCTATCATCCACGTTGCCTCCTAAATCTGCGTCGGTGTAGCACTTGAGGCGCAAAGGGTCTGTTCCTTGAAGGCCGTCGTACTACAGCCCCATGTGTCGTGTCTTGTTGAGATAGCGCAAAATGCGCTTCACGGCCTGCAAGTGGAGTGGCCCAGGGTTGGCCACGTACCGACTGACTAGCCCCACAGCAAAGGAGATGTCCGGCCGCGTCCCAACCATGGCATACATGATGCTACCCACCGCAAACTGGTACGGCACAACCTGCATTTCACGGTGCTCGGCTTCCGTACTGGGGGAGTGGGCGGAGGTGAGATTGCACTTCGTGGGGAGAGGAGTGCTGAGGGGTTTGGCGTCTTCCATGCCATAGCGCCGAAGCACCTCTGAGATGTACTTCGTCTGGTTGAGCTCGATGGTGCCTGCTGCTCGGTTGCGATGTATGGCGATGCCCAAGTAGTACTCGAGCTCGCCCATGTCCTTCATCTGAAACCGTCCATGCAGCTTCTCCTTGAGGCCCTCGAGGGCTTTCATGGAGGTGGAGGCCAGAATCAGGTCATACACGTACAGTACTACCAGCAACAGCCCCTGGTCATCCGCATGCACATACACATTGGGGTCGTTGTGGCAGTGCGAGAAGCCAAGGCCAGCCATGAAGCTGTCCATGTCCTTGTACCAGATCCTTGGGGCCTATTTCAGTCCTTAGAGCGCCTTGATGAGGCGACACACCTGCCCGGGTTTTGCCTTGACACCCTCGGGCACCTCCATTAGTATCTCCTTGTCAAGCTTCCGGTAGAGGAAGGCGGTCTTGACATCCATCTGGTGGATTTCCATGTTGCGCGCCGCAGCCACAGCCAGCAAGGTGCGAATGGAGGGGAAGGACGCGACAGGAGAGTAGGTCTGGTCATACTCAGACCCTGCTCTCTACGAGAACCCCTTCGCGACGATCCTTGCCTTGTACTTGTCGATGCTGTTGTCTTGCTTGCGTTTGACACGTAAGACCCACTTCACGCCCACCACGTGTGCGTTTGGTGGTCTGTCCACCAGCACCCACGTTCCGTTCTCCTCGATGGAGGCGAGCTCTCTCTCCATCGCCTCCTTCCACTTAGCGGCGTCCGGCCGTGAGAGAGCCTCGGCGATGGTAGCCGGCCCTCCCTGTGCAAGGCACGACCAGCTCAGGCCAGTCCACTCGGCCTTCTCTCCGTCATAGTGCTTCGCAGGCTTTGCTTGACGCTCACTACGCCGCACTGGTACTGGTACTGGCTGCTCGTACTGCTGCTGCTGCTGTGCTTCCCCAGGAGGGGTCGCTAGAAGGGAAGAGCAACTGGCCTCCGAGGAGGCCTCGGATGTCTCCGACGCGGTGTCGGATGTCAACTCCGCTTCAGCCTGAGCGGACGGTCTCTCTGAATTCGCAGCCTCGCTGGCTATGGCCACTGGCGTCCCGCGCTAATTAGGCGGGGGTCTGTCACCCGCCTGTAGCAGCACAATCTACTCTCCCTATTTTGGAGAGTTCTTTGGGTCCAGCAGTTCTCCCTTGTTGTGTGACTCTTCCTGAAAGGTCACATCTCTGGAGGTGATGACTCTCCCTGCTACCTGGTCGCACAGCCTGTACGCCTTGTTCGCGGCCTCGTAGCCGATCATGTTGGAAAGGGAGCCATCCGGCTCAATTTCAGGTCCACAGGAGCAAGTTCCAGGAAAGTACCAGATGCCTGCTCCAATCGCCAATCCGACTTCACCATTGGAAAGATCATGTGGCAAAATGTCTACGGTCCAAGTTTGAGGCCGATCCAATGGTCGGATTGGGAGATATGAATTTTCAAAGTTTCGGGGGTCATGGACCGTCGATGTCTGGGTGGGCATGGGTGATGGCTCCATGCCTTAGCCTGAGAAAAGAAAAAGGCAAGAGGTCCAGGGTCAAGACCTGATGGGAGAAATATCCAAAAAGGTCCTTGGTCTTAGGATTGCCTTGTCAGAGTGTGCTGACTAGGATAAAGGTACCTCTCCTTACTTT
>SZWC01001751.1:103147-117646 GCA_023375785.1 Penium margaritaceum | reverse complement strand
TCTAGTGTGTGAGCCTTAGCCTCCATGGCTAAGTGGTGTGGCTTGTGAGAGGGCTGACTTGCCCAAGCTCTAGCTCTATATGTACTCCATCATTTTGAGTGATTGAACAACCATTCTTCAGCACAAGTGATGCCCTTCCAATCACACATGCTCGCTGCTCCAAGGCTCCCTCTCTCCTCCATTTCCAACAGATCATCACGCACTTGCACGCACGTGCATCCAACTTCCCTGCTCCTTGCCCGTCCTGGACTTTGGCCCAAGCCGTGCAGCCGAATGCCTTTAGGTGAGAGACATCCGGCTTCTTTCCCGACCACGTCTCCTGCGGCGTCATGCGTTCTGCACTTTGCTCCTTTTCTGTCCCCTTGCTGCGCAGTGCTGCAGCAGGCATGAGGTTGATGAGGTAGCATGCAGTGCGCGCTGCTTCCGCCCAGAAGCGAGGAGGGAGCTTTGAGTCGAACAGCATGGTTTGCGTCATTGCCAGAATGGTCTGGTTCATGCGCTCGGCCACGCCGCTGCTCTGCGGTGTGTAGGGGGCAGTAGGTTGGTGGACAATGCCGTGTGCCCGAAGCCACGGCTTGCACCTCTCGTACTCTCCGCCGTTGTCACTCCGCAGGGCCTTGACCTTCCGCCCGGTTTGTCGCTCCACCATGGCGACAAACTCTTGCAGGCACTCCAGCACCTCTCCCTTCGTTTTGAGGAAGTACACCCACACCTTCCGAGAGTAATCATCGATGAAGGTGAGGAGGTACTTGGAGCCGCCATTGGACGTGGTGCGCATGGGGCCACACACGTCGCTATGGACAAGGTCGAGTATGCCCTCTGCTCTGCGACCGTTTTTGGAGAAGCGTTTCCGCTTTGTCTTCCCTTGNGCGATGGTGCAGCTTCCGCTACTGCCTCTGCCGCCCCAGCGTGCCCTTCCGTGCTCTTTGTCTGCAGAACGTAGAGCCCATCCGTTCGTGGCACCTTGGCGACAAGGTCTGACGCAGCGTAGGTAATCGTCACGTCCTCGTTCTTGAGGATGACGGCTTCCTTCTGTGTGAACACCACCGTCATCGCGTGATCCGTTATCCGCGAGACGAAGAGGAGGTTCGCAGCGAAAGTTGGCAGGTAGACAACGTTCTGTAGCCGCAACTCCTTGTCGGCTCCGTTGAGCCGCGTGTGCACAACCTTCTCTCCCTCAACAGCCGCGTACTCGATGCCGTCGTTGGCGCACCGGAACTTGGTCGTGGACGGTGTGAGGGACGAGAAGCCACATGCCTCACGAGAGGTGTGGTAGTCCGTGCCACTGTCGAGCCCGAAGGCTCCCGGCCGCAGCAGCGCAGAGTCCTTGGGAGGGGCCTTGCTCTCGGCCATCATGCTCATGGACGTCCACCTTCTTACTCACGTTGCTGCTCCCACCACCGCCTCCTTCCTTCTTTGGTGTGCGACACTCCCGTGCCCAATGCCCCGCCTTGCCACAGTTGTGGCACTTGCCCTTCTTCTTGCTGCTCTTCCCGCCGCCACTGCCTCTGCTATTGCCATGAGAGGAGGTGCCTCCCAAGCCACTCGCATACGCGGCGTTGTTGATGACGCCGTTGTTGTGCCGCATGGCCTCGTTCCGGACAAACTCGGAGACACGAGGGTATGTGAACTCCGACTCCTCCCAACCACCCAAGGTGGTGATCATGGGGCCCCAGCTTGGCGGCAGGGCCATGAGGAGAATCATGGCCTGCATCTGTTGGTCGAGCTGCCAGGACATGGCGCGGGCTTCTTGAAGCAGTCCTTGGGCTTCTTGAAGCAGTCCTTCGAACTGCTGGAGGAAGTCCGAGATGGATTCCCCCTCGCCCACCCGCAGCCCGATGAGGCGCTGCAGGATGAAGAGTCGATTGGCGAGGGAAGTTGACTGGTACACGTTTGTCAGCTTGGTGTAAGCCTCAGCTGCCGTTGTGCACCCCTCGATGTGGGAGATTAGGGAGGGACTTATGGACGTGACGAGGAGTGCGAGAGCGATGTCATTCTGCTCTTGCCACTCTACGTATTCCGCACTTGCCTCGTCCTCCGGTGCTACCTCCGTCCCTTTCAGCATGTTGAGGTACCCGTGCACACGCATCACCACCTCAAACTGCCATTTCCACGTGCCGAAGGCTTTGCCATCGAAGCGTACGATGGCGTTGGCCGCACTCAACTCGGCGGGCCGTGAGGTGACTGGAACGATCTCTTGATCCCCCGGCATGATTGCGGTGTGGTCAAGGATGTTCACTTAGTCTCTGCTGTTCTGCTTCGTTGAGGCCGATGTAGGCTGATGAGGCTGATGACTGCTACAGATTTTCAAGGTGCAGTCCGTTGCATTCCTCTCCAGTCGATGGTCTCCTAGCTATTGTGGAGGAAGTGCTCCCACAGACACAGGGTCGTACCCACAAGGGCAGTGCGTAACCCGCTTAGGACTCGAGGGTCATACCAACAGTGGCAGAGCGTATCCTCGTTCCTTGTCCGTAGAGCGCAAAAGTGGACCACGGGTCCAACCCGCGTCCGGTCTCTCACAATGCGTACCTTGGTCCAAAGTGGACCGACGATGAAGCAGATGAAGTAGTGGTGTCTTGTCTGCTGCGGAGGTGCCTGCCGCGTGAACTGAGCGGTGGTACAAGAACCAAGTTTCCCGATCAGTGTGGGCCCATAACCCTTTGTCACTCCGCACTTGGCCACGGTCTAGAGTAAACGGCGCCGACAGGCAAACCGCCGACCGCCCTTGGTATTTCAACCAAGGTAGAGATCACCCACGGAGTGGTGTTTCCACACTGAAAGGTTCACTTAGCTTGTCCCAACCGTGGCCGGAGAGTGTTCCAAACTCTCACCCAACTGGCAANACTTGCACTTGTTCTTTACCCTCTTTCTTGGTGGCCAACAAGGGATTAGTTTTCTCCCAAGTCTCAAGAGTAAGAGATGATATATTATCACATGCAAATGACAGGCCTTATATAGTCTCTGGTCAGTGCTCCCAATGGCTCCTTGGAGGGGCCTCCCTCCAAGGTCACCCTAGACAGTGTCATCAGCTTTGATGACATGGCACCCTCTGTGACTGCCAAGTGGCGCTTGATCCACCTTGGACCTTAGAAGCTTCTAGGAAGCTTCCTTGGCCCTTTTTAGTCACAAAGAAAATTTGGTCCTGGGGGGATTTGACCCCGGACCTCTCGCTTGCGAGATGGTGCCTTCACCCACTAGGCTATAGGAAGTTGTCCTAAGGAGCATGCACCAGGTAGACTACCAAGAGTAGACCAAGCGGACTTACTCCACAAGGGTGAGGAGTGCATGCCTTGTCTCTCTCAGCCTCTCTTAAATGTCGCTGGGGGACTTGCGCTACAAGCGCAGTGCATACCCAGTCTAAATCTTCCGCTGATTGGACCAGGGGCATACACAGAACATAACAATTTCTCGCGAGCCGTGTGATCTTGAGGGGGGCTATCGGAAGATTGATCAAGACTTACACGGCTCAACCGGGTTCGCCTCTGTCTCCCTGGCGTCATCCAACTCTCCCCTGGACACCCGATCAGTGGGAAATGGAAAAGCCAGTCTGGTCCCGGTTCACCTCGCGCATCCCGCCTTCCAAACGGCTCAGATGGCATGACCAATCAGACTCCTCCGGTTTGACCATCTGACCATCCGAGCCCACCACGACCAACGCCAACGGACCTCCCACGCCATGTAACGACCAACAAGACCTCTTGATAACAGTTATACTCCCTGGTCCGTTCGCCGTGGATAGATCCAAGGCTCGGCGGAAAAAGCACGTCTTCCACTCAACATGGGAGGACTTCTAAGAGCATACGATCGTGCGGAGCCGCACCGTGCCGCCGCACCGTGCCTCCGCACCACTCAGACATAGAAGCAACTGCAGCAGCACAATGGCGGCTGCGGCTTCACATCTTGCACCGCCTGCCCTAATGGGTGTAGGTGCTTGTACTTTAGCTCTGGGACTAGCTAGAACCATCTAGTTCTAATAGCAGTAGGACCCCTGTACTCTATTGCCTCCTCCGTTTCCTTCATCATCTTTTTCCTCATTTCCTCAGTTCAATTGCCGCTTGTTGCCTCATCAACTTCATCGCTCCGTTCATCGCCTCAGTTCAATTACATATCAGTTCCAGAAAGTCGTTCGGGCCCTCGGCCCCTTGCTTGCGCTCATTCAGCTTTCCCTCATAAATGAACGTCAAAGCTCATCAAGCACCTACCACAAACCCTCGCTGTACTCATGTGCTGCAGTACCCACATCACTGTGGCCGATGGCCTGCGCTTCGGTGCCCTACCTTCCTTAATTTCTGAAGTGTCACTCTGAAGTTCCACTCATCACTCATCCTTAGTAATTTGTTGCTTCTGCTCCTCTTGTAGTCTTCTCTTGGCCTTCGTCCTCTACTCCTACTGTGACGTCATCAACCGTCAGCATCCTGCACCTTCGTGGTAGCTTCGGCACCACCTGTTTCTTTGTTCAATTGCATGCTCCATTGCTCCCACTTTCATCACCTCGTATTAGAGCGTAGCAAACGATCCTGTACACAACAACGCTTTCATTCTCACTAATGACGCCTGAAACGCCAAGTCAAGCCGCACCGCCTCAGCCCCTTCATCCTCCGCATCGTCTGTATCCACCAACAATGCACACGCGGTTTGCCCCTACGCCCAGTCTCGTAGCGGTTCTACCAACCAGAGGCGTGTATGGACTCATCTCTGTGACAAGGCCAACTACTCTCACTTCTCCTCGCTCCTGCATTATGCAACTACCGCCATCGTAATCTCCTCATGCCGCTTCCATCATGCTGACCTTCGAATGCATCTCTCCTCCTTTAGACGTCCTTCCTCCTTTCCAGGACAACTACCTGGATTACTACTTCAATGACTACCTCTACCCTTGTGATCCGCTCGCCTCGCCTCAAGTCACCTCCGCAGCAGAAACCTCTCTAGACCCTGCCGCTGCCATGGTTCTTCTCCTCTATTCTGACACTCCAGTTTTCTCCCATGAAGAGCTGAACAAGTTCATGCTCCAAAACTATGGAAAAATCATCGATGGTTCCATCTCACAGCCAACAAGTACTTCTTCCGCATTCGCACCGCAGGATAGGCCTCTCATCACCAACAAACCAGCCATCACTCCCACTCTTATCACCTCCTGCCGGCGAGACTACAAATTGCTACATCCCGCCTCCAAAACGCGTACAGCTGCCCAGCAATGCATCAGCCTCAAATCCGCCTACTTCCTTTACTCCTCCGGGCCTGAAGGTTTCTTGTGAGAAACCAACAATCTCGGACGCTCTTACATCAATTCACTACATACCAATTAGCTCCTTTCTGCAACTCCAACCGCCAGGATTTTGCAATATGTTATGGAGCCATGGCAATAGCTGAAACGATAGTTAGGCATGAGACAGAAGCAACGTAGAACCTGCGTATACCTGACGTGGTGCTGACGTCACCAGGCAGATGGAATACAAGTGCTGAGTAAAGCGCTGAAGAGCGTGAGAGATGAAGTGTCAGCAACAGTTGAGGTTGATGCCAAAGCTACGAGTCAAACCAGAGATGAGTTGCGCTACGGTTCGGAGGCGCGGGCAAAGTCTCGAGTAGCCAGAGGATAGGCGAGCAATAGAGCGACAGCTGAGCATGAAGTGTCAAGGAGCCGAGCACAAGAAGGATGAAGGCACAGCTGCTGATGGCAACCGATGAGGGCCTGGAGGCCCTGAGCGAGAGTGAAGGGCCGATCGGACGAGGCAGATGATTGAGAAGAACAACGATAATTGATTGAATGAGAAATGATGCAAGAGTTAGAGTTAACCTAAGAGCGTATATGTATCTAAGTGTCTGTACTAAGTGTCTGTACTACCACTTGCATCCCACTTGCGCCCTACTTGCACCCTACTTGCACCCCTCGTGCGCCCCACTTGCATCCCACTTGCGCCCGACTTGCGCCCGACTTGCGCCCCACTTGAGCCCCTCTTGCGCCCCACTTGCAATCCACTTGCGTCCCACTTGCGCCCTACTTGCGCCCTACTTCCACCCCACTTGCACCCTATGTGCGTCCCACGTACGCCCCACTTGCGTCCCACTTGCGTCCTAGTTCCATCCCACTTGCGCTCTATGTGCGCCCCACTTGCGCCCCACGTGTGCCCTCCATGTGCCCAACCTGCGTCCTACTTGCGCCCCATTTGCGCCCCACTTGCACTCCACTTGCGTCCCACTTGCGTCCTAGTTCCATCCCACTTGCGCTCTATGTGCGCCCCACTTGCGCCCCACGTGTGCCCTCCATGTGCCCAACCTGCGTCCTACTTGCGCCCCATTTGCGCCCCACTTGCACCCTACTTGCGCTCACTTGCGCCTAATGGTGTTGACCAAAGTCAGGACTCGCGAGTCCGAGTCGGGTTCCAAACTCGCAAATCCAAGTCTGACCTCCAGATTTGACTCAGAATCGCAAGTCTGTGGGGAAGGGGGAGGGAGGGAGGAGAAGAACAACCAAGGACCGGTTCAGCAACCGTCGACGAGAACGAACCCGGAAAAAATCCCCTCCCCCTAACATCGGTGGACACCCGCCTCTCCCCTCTCCCTTGTTCCTGTCCAAATGCACTGCCTTCCGCCAATATCCGCCAACCCATCTGCAAACTGAATATCGCGGATGGCGTGGCTCCGTGCCATGTCAGAACGTCCAGCAAGAGTCGGATATCAATTTGGAGCTTTGAGTTCCGACATTTTAGGCTCAAACGTTCAGAAGTCGAAGGTGAAGTTCTGAACTTCAAGTTAACGCCTTGGAGGTTCAAACTCAAACATTGAAACTTCGACTTTCCATGTTTGGTCAAGTCAAACGTCAGACGTTCGAGTTCCACTTTTCCGAGCGTAATTTCGGAACTCGAAGGTCCAAGTTGTCGACTTGACCGTCCGAGAACTCGAACGGCCCAATTGACCCATCGACACCAGAGTGTTGAAGACAAACACAACGTGCTCTCTTTTGTTTGATTTAAGGATTTAATCCATGACTCTCATTAGATTTTATTATGCCCCTTAAATAATCAGAATCATCCCATAAATGAGTTGAAACGTTAATACAACCATTGTCTGGGAAAGTACATACACAAAAATATAGGAGAAAAAAAAGGGAAGAGATAACCATGAATTTCTTGGACTTGCAAGTCCACATATATTGGACTTGCAAGTCCACACACGTTGGACTTGCGAGTCCCAAGCCTCGCGAGTCCCAGCCAAAACTCGCGAATCCGAGTCTGGAGCCAGAATCGGACTTGCAAGTCCAAGTCCAGGTCCAGGCTTGAGAGTATGGAATCTTGAACACCAGGGGTGGGGCCCAAGTTGCGCCCTACTTGTGCCCTACTTGCGCCCCACTTGTGTACCACCTGTGCCCTACTTGTGCCCCACTTGCGCCCCACTTGCGTCCTAATTGTGCCCCACTTGAGTCCCACTCGCGCTTTACTTGCGCCCCACTTGCGCCCCACTTGCGCCCCGCTTGCGCCCTACTTGCGCCCCACTTGCGCCCCACTTGCGCCCCGCTTGCGCCCTACTTGCGCCCCACTTGCGCCCCACTTGCGCCCCGCTTGCGCCCTACTTGCGCCCCACTTGCGCCCCACTTGCGCCCCGCTTGCGCCCTACTTGCGCCCCACTTGCGCCCCACTTGCGCCCCGCTTGCGCCCTACTTGCGCCCCACTTGCGCCCCACTTGCGCCCCGCTTGCGCCCTACTTGCGCCCCACTTGCGCCCCACTTGCGCCCCGCTTGCGCCCTACTTGCGCCCCACTTGCGCCCCACTTGCGCCCCGCTTGCGCCCTACTTGCGCCCCACTTGCGCCCCACTTGCGCCCCGCTTGCGCCCTACTTGCGCCCCACTTGCGCCCCAGTTACGTCCCACTTGTGTTGCAAAGGGAGCCATCCGGCTCAATTTCAGGTCCACAGGCGCAAGTTCCAGGAAAGTACCAGATGCCTGCTCAGATCGCCAATCCGACTTCACCATTGGAAAGATCATGTGGCAAAATGTCTACGGTCCAAGTTTGAGGCCGATCCAACGGTCGGATTGGGAGATATGAATTTTCGAAGTTTCGGGGGTCATGGACCGTCGATGTCTGGGTGGGCATGGGTGATGGCTCCATGCCTTAGCCTGAGAAAAGAAAAAGGCAAGAGGTCCAGGGTCAGGACCTGATAGGAGAAATATCCAAAAAGGTCCTTGGTCTTAGGATTGCCTTGTCAGAGTGTGCTGACTAGGATAAAGGTACCTCTCCTTACTTTTTAGGTGAGGTGAGATCCTTGTGTGCTAGCCATGGACACATGGCGATTCTCCATGGGTTTGTGGGTTATGTGACCACTAGGAGTGTGCCATGAGAGCATTCTCTAGCTCTCTCGGTCGTGTGTGAGTGGTCAGCCTGATTGCTAGGCTGATTTCCTCCCTTGTGTGAGATTATGGATTCTAGTGTGTGAGCCTTAGCCTCCATGGCTAAGTGGTGTGGCTTGTGAGAAGGCTGACTTGCCCAAGCTCTAGCTCTATATGTACTCCATCATTTTGAGTGATTGAACACCCATTCTTCAGCACAAGTGATGCCCTTCCAATCACACATGCTCGCTGCTCCAAGGCTCCCTCTCTCCTCCATTTCCAACATTTGGTATCAGAGCCAAGTTCTGCCACTTTTAGCCAGCACAGGCCGTCACTTTGAGGGTGACGGGTTGGGGTGAAACCTTCACAAAATTTGCCAATCGACCACTGCATCTTCAAGCTCCGAAGACAAGCTTTCCAACGAGCCCATAATCGCGAAGATCCAACGGTCGGATTGAGAGTTATGCTCAAAACGATGTCGGCCAGGGCTACACTCTTCTCTATGAGTAAGACTGTCGCCTTGTGATGACCATAACTCTCTTGTTTCTTTGTCAAATTTAAAACGTGGCACATGCGAATTGTAGTATTTTTCCTAAGCTTTCCATTGGTGCAAAACTATTTGCATTCCATTGATTTGTTTGGGAGAAACGCCGTTTACAATCTGGCTGGCCTGAGTTGGAGTAGGAGCAGAAGCATACCCTGTTTTCAAGAGGGCATATCTTTCAAAATCCCCTGTTGATGACCCTGTTTTATGGGTCGATCTGAAAGGGTTTGAGCTGAATTTTCCAATGGTGGGCTCAGTTTTTTAAAATTTTCAGTCTGCTGGCATCTACAGTCCATTTTCTGTCAGACAGATTTCTGGCANGCATCACCAAGGCTCAAAATGGCAGCAGCTGGCGTTGTGACAGCAGCCCAGCCTTTGGAGAGGCTGGAGGGACGCGCCAACTTCACGTTTTGGAAGATCCGTACCCGCCTCCTTTTGGAGGAGAGGGGCTTGTGGGAGGTGGTGAGCGGCGACGAGCCGGCTCCAGTTCCACAGGCAAAAGGCATCACCGCAGCGCAGGTGGTGGCGGGGAAGACGCCGCAAAAGGGTGCAGCTGATGCGGGTTCTTCTGCAGCTGTACCAGCGACGTATGAGGAGTGGAAGAAGAAGGACAGGCAGGCCTATAGGTTGCTTGTCAACACCATCTCCAACCCGCATCTTCAGTACGTGAGTGACAAGGCTACTGCAAAGGAGGGGTGGGACACATTGTGCAAGAAGTATGAGAGCAAGGATCCTGCATTCCTCATGCTTTTGCAGGAAAAGATGATGGCGCTGAAAATACAGGGTGGTGAAGGGATGGAGGCGTATCTGGACAGGGCCAAGGAGCTGGCGAAGCAGCTGAGAGCGGCCGGCAACCCTGTGGAAGAGACGCGCTTCATCCTCCTCTTGCTGAGGGGACTCCCAACCAGCTACGACACGGTGCGAGAGACGCTGGAGTGCCAGCCAACTCTCGATCTCGACTACATCTGCACACACCTGGTGCAGGTGGAATTGCGTCGCAATGCAGCAAAGCGCAATGGCGGCAGCAACAGTGAAGCAGCTTTCATGGCCATGGGCTCACGCAACCAGCAGCAGCAGCAGTTAGGGCAGCAGAGAGGCAAGAAGAAGGGCAAGTGCCACTATTACCAGAAAGAGGGGCACTACAAGAAAGAGTGCTTCAAGTTCAAGAGGGACCAGAAGGAGCAGCAGCAGCAGTAGCAGCAAAAGCAACAATCTCCACAGCAACAACAGCAGCAGTCACAACAACGCCAGCAGCAGCAGCAACAGAACCAGACTGGCGTGCACCATTTTGGCAACATGAACGTTGCCAAGGAGATGCGCGACCGCCTCTTCATGGCAAAGTCTGACATGTCGCAGAAGGAAAAGGCAGATCTGGCGTGGTACAAGGACTCGGGGTGTACCAAGAGTCTGACGCACCACAAGGAGTGGTTCACGCAGCTGCTCTCCATTCCGCCCTGTCCGATTGCTTTGGGTGATGATCGGGTGGTGTATGCTGAGGGGATTGGGATTGTGGAGATGTGGTTGGAGACCCCGCGTGGCATTGAAGTGGGAGTGTTCCATGGCGTGCTGTATGTGCCTGATGCTGCGTTCAACCTTCTCTCAGTGTCCTCTCTCACAAACACAGGACTACGCGTCGTTTTTGACGATGATTACGGCTACATCCTCGACAAGGAAACAGGAGAGGAGTTGGCCAAGTCGGTGAAGGAGGGCGACATGTACCGCCTGCTGGGGGCGACCAAGATCCCGCGTGAGCAGAGTCTTGCAGCAGTGGTGCAGGCGACAGATGGCGAGATCTGGCATGCACGCTACAGCCACATCGGCATGCGCGCCTTACAGTAGCTTCAAGCAAAGCAGATGGTGCGTGACCATCTGTAACTTTGAGCAGTAGTTATGCATTGGCTGTTTGGAGGGGAAGCAGCACCGCGAGGCGTTCTCTGGAGCAGGGGAGCGTGCAAAAAGGGTGTTGGAGCTGGTCCTCACGGACTTGTGCGGACCGATGCAGACCCAGAGCTTTGGAGGCTCTAGGTATTTTCTCACCTTCATTGATGATTTCAGCNACCTCGCAGCAGCTGGCATCAAGGCGCAGCGTACCGCGCCGTACTCGCCGCAGCAGAACGGCGTAGCAGAACGCGCCAACCGTACCATTGTGGAGTCGGCGCGCTCCATGCTGCACGCGGCTCGGCTGACCTACGACTTCTGGGCTGAAGCTGTGAGCACTGCGGTCTACATCAAGAACCGTAGTCCAACTAAGGCGCTGGAGCAGATGACGCCGTACGAGGCGTGGTTCGGCAAGAAGCCGAGCGTGGGTCATCTTCGCGCGTTTGGCAGCTTGGCGCACATGCACGTGCCAAAGGAGAAGCGGCAAAAGTGGGACGCGAAGAGTGCGCAGATGCTGATGATTGGCTACGACGTGGCAAGCAAGGCGTATCGCCTCTACGAGAGGGATACAGGCCACGTCATCATCTCCAGGGATGTCGTCTTCAATGAGAGCAACGTCATCGGCACCAACATTGTGTGTGAAGAGGCAACAGAAACAGCAGCTGACGAGACAGTGGGAGCAGAAATTCTTCCTGAACCAGTTTCTCCCGATCCTTCCTCTACTGTGACAGTGGGAGAATCACTCTACTCTCCCACGTCTGATGCAGCAGATACAGCAGCTTCATCGGCAGAAGCAGAGGAGGGAGATGTAGCACCACCAGCAGAAGCAGTTGTGCCAGCCGTACCGCGTCAGCCGCCTGCTAACGCTCCAGCTTTAGGTCGGAGGTACTCTCTTTGGGTGCGTTACAAGCCTGGTGAGCGCGGCCATTTCTGGATGCTGCAGAAACCAGAATAGATGAACGTTGCAGTTGCAACAGATTCAGATGAGCCAACGTCATACAAGGAGGCCATGGCTGCACCGGATGCAGCAGATTGGGTGCAAGCCGTACAGTAAGAGATACAGTCGCAGCTGGACAACGGCACGTGGGAGCTGACTGAGCGTCCACCTGGACGTAAAGTGATCAAGTGCAAGTGGGTCTTCAAGAAGAAGCGGGGAGCAGATGGTAACCTGGAAAAGTACAAGGCGAGGCTGGTCGCCAAGGGCTACTCGCAGCAGGAGGGCATCGACTACACAGAAACTTTTGCCCCCGTTGCAAAGTTTGCCTCTGTGCGCACGCTCCTCTCTTATGCAGCAGCTGAGGACTTCGAGGTTCACCACATGGATGTCAAGACGGCATTCTTGAATGGTGACTTGGAGGAGGAGATCTACATGNCAGAAGCAGAGGAGGGAGATGTAGCACCACCAGCAGAAGCAGTTGTGCCAGCCGCACCGCGTCAGCCGCCTGCTAACGCTCCAGCTCCAGGTCGGAGGTACCCTCTTAGGGTGCGTTACAAGCCTGGTGAGCGCGGCCATTTCTGGATGCTGCAGAAACCAGAACAGATGAACGTTGCAGTTGCAGCAGATTCAGATGAGCCAACGTCATACAAGGAGGCCATGGCTGCACCGGATGCAGCAGATTGGGCGCAAGCCGTACAGCAAGAGATACAGTCGCAGCTGGACAACGGCACGTGGGAGCTGACTGAGCGTCCACCTGGACGTAAAGTGATCAAGTGCAAGTGGGTCTTCAAGAAGAAGCGGGGAGCAGATGGTAACCTGGAAAAGTACAAGGCGAGGCTGGTCGCCAAGGGCTACTCGCAGCAGGAGGGCATCGACTACACAGAAACTTTTGCCCCCGTTGCAAAGTTTGCCTCTGTGCGCACGCTCCTCTCTTATGCAGCAGCTGAGGACTTCGAGGTTCACCACATGGATGTCAAGACGGCATTCTTGAATGGTGACTTGGAGGAGGAGATCTACATGGAGCAGCCGGAGGGGTTCGTCATGGATGGCCAGGAGCACCTGGTCTGCAAGCTGCTGAAGTCGCTGTACGGCCTCAAGCAAGCGTCGCGTGCTTGGAACCAGAAGTTGGATGCGGCGTTGCAGTGCATGGGGTTTGAGCGCAGCGAGTGTGACTACAGCATGTATCGCTAGCAGCATGAGCATGAGATCCTCATCATCATTGTCTATGTGGATGACATGCTCCTCCTTTCAAACAGCATGTCTGCACTGTAGGAGTTCAAGGAAGCCATGCAGGATCGCTTCCAGATGTTTGATCTCGGGGAGGCATCATACTTCTTTGGTATCCAGATCGTGCGTGACCGCAAGTCACGCTCTCTCTCGCTGTAGCAGAGCCGCTACATCAAGGATGTTTTGCAGCGGTTCGGCATGGCAGATGCAAAACCCATCGGCACGCTGCTTGAGACGCGACAGTACCTCGTGAACTTCAATGGAGAAGCAAATGCAGCTGAGCGACAGAAGTACCAGAGCGCCGTCGGCAGTCTCATGTACCTGATGGTGGCAACCAGGCCGGACCTCGCATAGGCTGTGAGCGCTGTGAGCCAGCACATGGCTAATCCCGGACCGGAGCACCAGAAGGCAGTGAAGCGGATCTTCCGCTACCTTGCTGGAACCATCAACATTGGCATCACCTACAACGGCAATGACAACAGCATCATCGGCTACACAGACGCAGATTGGGCTTCAAACCCTGAGGACCGCAAGTTCATCTCTGGACATGTGTTCCTCATGAATGGTGGAGCCATCAGCTGGTGCAACAAGCGGCAGGTGGTCGTGGCCACCTCGAGTACAGAAGCTGTGTACGTATCTCTCAGCTTTGGAGCCAAGGAAGCAGTTTGGCTCCAACGTCTCATGGCAGAGATGAGTGGGAGTGTTGCAGTTCCAGTTTCTGTGCGCGTCGACAACCAGAGCGCAATCGCACTCGCCAAGAATCCTGAGCAACATCCACGCACCAAGCACATTGACATCGCATATCACTTCATCAGGCACATGGTGCAGGAGGGTGCTATCAAGCTGGAGTTTACTCCAACGAGCAAGCAGGTTGCTGATTTCTGCACCAAGCCAGTGACCCGTGAGAAGCAGCAGTTATGCATGAAGGCATGTGGACTCAGCCCACTCTGACTGCGGCAGAGTGGGAGATTGTTGGAAAGGGAGCCATCCGGCTCAATTTCAGGTCCACAGGAGCAAGTTCCAGGAAAGTACCAGATGCCTGCCTCGATCGCCAATCCGACTTCACCATTGGAAAGATCATGTGGCAAAATGAATACGGTCCAAGTTTGAGGCCGATCCAACGGTCAGATTGAGAGATATGAATTTTCGAAGTTTCGGGGGTAATGGACCGTCGATGTCTGGGTGGGCATGGGTGATGGCTCCATGCCTTAGCCTGAGAAAGGAAAAAGGCAAGAGGTCCAGGGTCAAGACCTGATGGGAGAAATATCCAAAAAGGTCCTTGGTCTTAGGATTGCCTTGTCAGAGTGTGCTGACTAGGATAAAGGTACCTCTCCTTACTTTTTAGGTGAGGTGAGATCCTTGTGTGCTAGCCATGGACACATGGCGATTCTCCATGGGTTTGTGGGTTATGTGACCACTAGGAGTGTGCCATGAGAGCATTCTCTAGCTCTCTAGGTCGTGTGTGAGTGGTCAGCCTGATTGCTAGGCTGATTTCCTCCCTTGTGTGAGATTATGGATTCTAGTGTGTGAGCCTTAGCCTCCATGGCTAAGTGGTGTGGCTTGTGAGAGGGCTGACTTGCCCAAGCTCTAGCT
>SZWC01001751.1:83831-103103 GCA_023375785.1 Penium margaritaceum | reverse complement strand
AAAAAGGCAAGAGGTCCAGGGTCAAGACCTGATGGGAGAAATATCCAAAAAGGTCCTTGGTCTTAGGATTGCCTTGTCAGAGTGTGCTGACTAGGATAAAGGTACCTCTCCTTACTTTTTAGGTGAGGTGAGATCCTTGTGTGCTAGCCATGGACACATGGCGATTCTCCATGGGTTTGTGGGTTATGTGACCACTAGGAGTGTGCCATGAGAGCATTCTCTAGCTCTCTAGGTCGTGTGTGAGTGGTCAGCCTGATTGCTAGGCTGATTTCCTCCCTTGTGTGAGATTATGGATTCTAGTGTGTGAGCCTTAGCCTCCATGGCTAAGTGGTGTGGCTTGTGAGAGGGCTGACTTGCCCAAGCTCTAGCTTTATATGTACTCCATCATTTTGAGTGATTAAACAACCATTCTTCAGCACAAGTGATGCCCTTTCAGTCCCACATGCTCGCTGCTCCAAGGCTCCCTCTCTCCTCCAGATCCAACAATTACGTCCCCTTTGCATCGCACTTGCGTCCTACTTGCACCCCACTTGCGCCCCACTTGCACCCAACTTGCACCCCACCTGCGACCCATTTGTGCCCTACTTGCACCGAACTTGCGCCACACCTGCGCCCCACTTGCGCCCCACTTACGCCACACTTGCTCCCTACTTGCACCCCACTTGCGCCCTACGTGCACCCCGCTTGCGCCCCACTCGACCCTACTTGCACCCCACTTGCGCCCTACTTGCACCCTTCTTGCGCCCTACTTGCGCCCTGCTTGCACCATACATGCGCTCCACTTGCGCCCCACTTGCGCCCTACTTGCGCCCCACTTGCGCCCCACTTGCACCCCATTTGTACCCACTTGTACCCCACTTGCACCCCACATGCACCCCACTTGCGCCCTACTTGCGTCTTACTTGTGCCCTACTTGCACCCCACTTTGCCCCCCATCTTTACCCCACTTGTACCCCACTAGCGCCCCACCTCCACCCCACTTGTGCCCCTCTTGCATCCTACTTGCGTCCCGCTTGTGTCCCAATTGAACCCTACATGCGCTCTACTTGTGCCCTTCTTGCGCCCTGCTTGCGCCCTACTTGCGCCCCACTTGCACCACACTTGCGCCCAACTTGCGCCCCACTTGCGCCCCACTTGCACCCCAGTTGCGTCCCACTTGCGTCCTATTTGCGTCCCACTTGCGCCCCACTTGTGCCCTACTTGCGTCCCACTTACCCCCCACTTGCGCCCTTCTTGCACCCTACTTGCGGCTCACATGTGCCCCTCTTGCATCCAACTTGCATCCCACTTGCGCCCCACTTGCATTTCACTTGCGCCCCACTTGCGCCCTACTTGCGTTTCACTTGCGCCCCACTTGCGCCCTACATGCGCCCCACTTGCGCCCTATGTGCGTCCTACTTGCACTCTACTTGCGCCCCACTTTCGCCCGACTTGCGCCTTACTTGCGCCCCACTTGCACCCTATGTGCACCCCACTTGCGCCCTATTGCGCCCTACTTTTGCCCTACTTGTTCCCCACTTGCGCCCCACGTGCACCCTACTTCCGCCCCACTTGCGCCCCACTCGCACTTTTCTTGCGTTTTACTTGCACCTATTTTCGCCCCACTTGCGCCCCATTTGCGCCCTTCTTGCACCCCACTTGCACCCCGCTTCCACCCTACTTGCGCCCAATTGCACCCCACTTGCACCCTACTTGTGCCCTTCTTGCACCCCACTTGCGTCCCACTAGCGCTCCACTTGCACCCAACTAGCGTCCCACTTGCGTCCCACTTACGCCCTACTTGCGCTCCTCTTTCGCCCTATGTGCGCCCGACCTGCGCCCTACTTGTCCCCTACTTGCACCCCACTTGCGCCCTACTTGCGCCCCACTTGCGTCCACTTCCGCCCTACTTGCGTTCCACTTGCACCCCACTTGCTCCCTACTTGCGCCCCACTTGCGCCCCACTTGCGCCATACTTGCGGCCCACTTGCGCCCCACTTGCGCCCTACTTGCGCACCACTTGCACCCCACTTGTGCCCTACTTGCGCCCCACTTGCGCCCTCCTTGCGCCCCACTTGCGCCCCACTTGCTCCCCACTTGCGCCCCGCTTACGCCCTACTTGCGCCCCACTTGCGCCCTCCTTGCGCCCCACTTGCGCCCCACTTGCTCCCCACTTGCGCCCCGCTTACGCCCTACTTGCGCCCCACTTGCGCCCTCCTTGCGCCCCACTTGCGCCCCACTTGCTCCCCACTTGCGCCCCGCTTACGCCCTACTTGCGCCCCACTTGCGCCCTCCTTGCGCCCCACTTGCGCCCCACTTGCTCCCCACTTGCGCCCCGCTTACGCCCTACTTGCGCCCCACTTGCGCCCTCCTTGCGCCCCACTTGCGCCCCACTTGCTCCCCACTTGCGCCCCGCTTACGCCCTACTTGCGCCCCACTTGCGCCCTCCTTGCGCCCCACTTGCGCCCCACTTGCTCCCCACTTGCGCCCCGCTTACGCCCTACTTGCGCCCCACTTGCGCCCTCCTTGCGCCCCACTTGCGCCCCACTTGCTCCCCACTTGCGCCCCGCTTACGCCCTACTTGCGCCCCACTTGCGCCCTCCTTGCGCCCCACTTGCGCCCCACTTGCTCCCCACTTGCGCCCCGCTTACGCCCTACTTGCGCCCCACTTGCGCCCTCCTTGCGCCCCACTTGCGTCCACTTCCGCCCTACTTGCGTCCCACTTGCGTCCGACTTGCGTCCAACTTGTGCCCAACTTGTGCCCTACTTGAGCCGCACTTACGCCACTTGCGCCCCACTTGCGCCATACTTGCGCCCCATCTGCGCCCCACTTGCGCGCCATTTGCGTCCCACATGCACCCCACTTGTGCCCACATGCCTCATACATGCAATCCCCTTTTGCCCTATTTGCGTCCTACTTGCGCCCCACTTACGCCCCACTTGCGCCCTACTTGCGCCCTACTTGTGCCCCACTTTCGTCCCACTTGCGTCCAACTTGCGGCCCACTTGCGCATCACATGTGCCCCACTTGTGCCCTACTTGCGCCCCACTTGTACCCACTTGCGACCTACTTGCGTCCCACTTGCGCTCTACATGCGCCCCACCTACGCTCCACTTGCGTCCTACTTGCATCCCATTTGCGCCCTACTTGCGCCCCACTTACGGCCTACTTGCGCTCCACTTCTACTCTAATTGCACCCTACTTGTGCTCCTCTTACGCCCCACGTGCAGCCTACTTACGTCCTACTTGCACCTGACATGCGTCCCACTTGCGCCCCACTTGCGCCCCACTTGTGCCCTAGTTGCGTCCCACTTACGCCCAACTTGCGCCCCATATACGCCCTACATGCGCCCCACGTGCGACCCACTTGCGTCCTACTTGCGCCCCACTTGCGCCCACTTGCGCCCCATTTGCGCCCCACTTGCACCCCACTTGCGCCCCACTTGCGTCCTACTTGCGCCCCACTTACGTCCTACTTGCGCCCCACTTGCACCCGACTTACGCCCTACTTACGCCCCATTTGCGCGCTACGTGCGCCCCACTTCCGTCCTACTTGCGCCCCACTTGCACCCGACTTACGCCCTACTTACGCCCCATTTGCGCGCTACGTGCGCCCCACTTCCGTCCTACTTGCGCCCCACTTGCACCCGACTTACGCCCTACTTACGCCCCATTTGCGCGCTACGTGCGCCCCACTTCCGTCCTACTTGCGCCCCACTTGCGCCCTACGTATGCTCCACTTCCGCTCCACTTGCGTACCATTTGCGCCCTACATGCGCCCCGCTTGCGCCATACTTGCGCCCCACTTGCGTCCCACTTGCGTCCGACTTGCGTCCAACTTGTGCCCAACTTGTGCCCTACTTGAGCCGCACTTACGCCACTTGCGCCCCACTTGCGCCATACTTGCGCCCCATCTGCGCCCCACTTGCGCGCCATTTGCATCCCACATGCACCCCACTTGTGCCCACATGCCTCATACATGCGCTCCCCTTTTGCCCTATTTGCGTCCTACTTGCGCCCCACTTACGCCCCACTTGCGCCCTACTTGCGCCCTACTTGTGCCCCACTTTCGTCCCACTTGCGTCCAACTTGCGGCCCACTTGCGCATCACATGTGCCCCACTTGTGCCCTACTTGCGCCCCACTTGTGCCCACTTGCGACCTACTTGCGCCCTACATGCGTCCCGCTTGCGCCCTACTTGCGCCCCACTTGCACCCGACTTACGCCCTACTTACGCCCCATTTGCGCCCTACGTGCGCCCCATTTCCGTCCTACTTGCGTCCCACTTTTGCCCTACTTCCGTCCCACTTGCACCTCGTTTGCACCCTACTTGCACCCTACTTGCACCCCTCTTGCACCCTACTTGCGTCATACTTGCGACCTACTTGCGCCCCACTTGCTCCCTAGTTGCGCCCCACTTACGCCCTACTTGCGCCCCACTTGCACCCCACATGCGCCCTACTTGGGGCCCACTTGTGCCCCACTTACACCCTACTTGCGCCCTACTTCCGCCCCACTTGCGTCCCTCTTGCGTCCCACTTGCGCCCCACTTGCGCCCTTCTTGTGCCACACTTGTACCCCATTTACACCCACTTGCGCCCCACTTCGCCCTACGTGCGACCGACTTGCGCCCCACTTGTGTCCTACTTGCGCCCTACTTGCATCCCACTTCCGTCCTACTTGCGCCCCACTTCCGTCCTACTTGCGCCCCACTTCTGCTCCACTTGCGCCCTACTTATGCCCCACTTGCGCCCCAATTACGCCCTACCTGCGCCCCACTTGCGCCCCACTTGCGTCCCACTTGTGCCCTACTTGCAACCCGTTTGCGCCCCACTTGCGCCCTACTTGGACCCCACTTTTGCCATACTTGCGCCCCACTTGCGTCCCAGTTGCGCCCTACTTGCGCCCCACTTGTGCCCTAAGTGCGCCCCATTTGCGCCCCACTTGCGCCCTACTTGCACCCCACTTTCGCCCTACTGACGCCCCTCTTGTGCCTCATTTGCGCCCTACTTGCACCCCACTTGCGCCCCACTTGTTCCATACTTGAGCCCCACTTGTGCCCTATTTGCGCCCCATTTCCGCCCCACTTGCGCCTTCCTTGCGTCCCACTTTCGCCATACTTCACCCCAGTTGCGCCCTACTTGCACCCTACTTGCGCCCCACTTGCACCCCACTTGCGTCCCACTTGCGCCCTTCTTGTGTCCCACTTGCGGCCCACTTGCGCCGCACTTATGCCCCACTTGCATCCTATTTGCGCCCTACTTGCACCCTACGTGCACCTGACTTGCACCCCAGTTCTGCCCTAGTTGCGCCCAACTTGTACCTCACATGCGTCCTACTTGTACCCTTCTTGCGCCCCATTTGCGTCCCACTTGCGTCTCACTTGCGCCCAACTTGTGCCCAACTTGCGCCCTACTTGCGCCCAACTTGTACCTCACATGCGTCCTACTTGTACCCTTCTTGCGCCCCATTTGCGTCCCACTTGCGTCTCACTTGCGCCCAACTTGTGCCCAACTTGCGCCCTACTTGCGCCGCACTTACGCTCCACCTGCGCCCCACTTGCGCCCTACGTGCACCCCACTTGCGCCATACTTCTGCCCTACTTGCGCCCCACTTGCGCCCCACTTACACGTCATTTGCGTCCCACATGCACCCCACTTGTGCCCACATGCAACCCACTTGCACCCCACATGCTTCATACATGCACTCCACTTTTGCCCCATTTGCGTCCTACTTGCGCCGCACTTGCGCCCCACTTGCGTGCCACTTACGCCCCACTTACGCACTACTTGCGCCCTACTTGCACCTCACTTTCGCCCCACTTGCGCCCAACTTACGCCCCACTTGTGCCCTACTTGCGCCTCACTTGTGCCCCACTTGCGACCTACATGCGTCCAACTTGCGCTCTACATGCACCCCACCTACGCTCAACTTGCGTCCTACTTGCACCCCACTTGCGCCCTACTTGCGCCCTACTTACGCCCTACTTGCGCTCCATTTCTGTCCCAATTGCATCCTACTTGTGTCCCTCTTACGCCCCACGTGCACTCTACTTACGTCCCACTTGCACCCGACATGCGTCCCACTTGTGCCGCACTTCCGCCCCACTTGCGCCCTACTTGCGCCCCACTTACGTCCCATTTGCGCCCTATTTGCGCCCCACTTGCGCCCTCTTGCGACCCATTTACGCCGCATTTGCACCCCATTTACCTCCCACTTGCACCCCACTTGCGCCCCACCTACACCCCACTTGCGCCCCACTTGCATCCTACTTGCGCTCCACTTGTACCCCACTTGCGCCCTACTTGCATCCCACTTGCGCCCCTCTTGCGCCCTACTTGCACCCTACTTGCGCCCCACTTGCGCCCCATTTGCACCCCACTTGTGCCCCACTTGCGCCCCACCTGCACCCCACTTGCGCCCCACCTGTACCCCACTAGCGCCCTATTTGCGCTCCACTCGCGCCCCACTTGCGCCCCATTTGCGTCCCACTTGCGTCTCACTTGCGCCCCACTTGCATCCTACTTGCGCTCCACTTGTACCCCACTTGCGCCCTACTTGTGCCCCACATGTACCCCACTTCCGTCCTACTTGCGCCCCTCTTGCGCCCCACTTGCACCCCACGTGCGCCCTACTTGCGTCCCACTTGCGCCTTACGTATGCTCCACTTCCGCCCCACTTGCGCCCTACTTGGATCCCACTTTCGCCATACTTGCGCCCCACTTGCGGGCGCAAGTGGGGCCACTTACGCCCTACTTGCGCCCCACTTCCGCCCTACTTGCACCCTACTTGTGTCCCACGTGCACCCCACTTGCGCCCCACCTGTACCCCACTAGCGCCCTATTTGCGCTCCACTCGCGCCCCACTTGCGCCCCATTTGCGTCCCACTTGCGTCTCACTTGCGCCCCACTTGCATCCTACTTGCGCTCCACTTGTACCCCACTTGCGCCCTACTTGTGCCCCACATGTACCCCACTTCCGTCCTACTTGCGCCCCTCTTGCGCCCCACTTGCACCCCACGTGCGCCCTACTTGCGTCCCACTTGCGCCTTACGTATGCTCCACTTCCGCCCCACTTGCGCCCTACTTGGATCCCACTTTCGCCATACTTGCGCCCCACTTGCGGGCGCAAGTGGGGCCACTTACGCCCTACTTGCGCCCCACTTCCGCCCTACTTGCACCCTACTTGTGTCCCACGTGCACCCCACTTGCGCCCCACCTGTACCCCACTAGCGCCCTATTTGCGCTCCACTCGCGCCCCACTTGCGCCCCATTTGCGTCCCACTTGCGTCTCACTTGCGCCCCACTTGCATCCTACTTGCGCTCCACTTGTACCCCACTTGCGCCCTACTTGTGCCCCACATGTACCCCACTTCCGTCCTACTTGCGCCCCTCTTGCGCCCCACTTGCACCCCACGTGCGCCCTACTTGCGTCCCACTTGCGCCTTACGTATGCTCCACTTCCGCCCCACTTGCGCCCTACTTGGATCCCACTTTCGCCATACTTGCGCCCCACTTGCGGGCGCAAGTGGGGCCACTTACGCCCTACTTGCGCCCCACTTCCGCCCTACTTGCACCCTACTTGTGTCCCACGTGCACCCCACTTGCGCCCCACCTGTACCCCACTAGCGCCCTATTTGCGCTCCACTCGCGCCCCACTTGCGCCCCATTTGCGTCCCACTTGCGTCTCACTTGCGCCCCACTTGCACCCCACTTTCGCCCCACTTGCGACCCACTTGCGCTCCACTTACACCCCACTTGCACCCTACTTGCGCCCCACTTGCGCCCTATGTACCCTCCACTTGTGCCCCACTTGCGCCGTACTTGCGCCCCACTTGCGTCCTGCGTGCGCCTTACTTGCGTCCTACTTGCTTCCCACTTGCACCCGACTTGCGCCCTACTTGTGCCCCACATGCGCCGTACGTGCACCCCACTTGCTCCCTACTTGTGCCCCACTTTCGCCCTACTTCTGCCACACTTGCGCCCCACTTGCAGCCTACTTGCGCCCCACTTCTACCCCACTTGCACCCTAGTTGCATCCGACTTGCGCCCTACTTGCGCCCCAATTGCGCCCTACTTGCGCCCCACTTGCGCCCCACTTGTGCCCTACTTGCGGCTACTTGCACCCCACTTGCGCCCTACTTGTGCCCCACTTGTGCCCCCCATGCACCCTACTTGCATCCTACTTATGTCCCACTTGCATCCCACTTGCGCCCCACTTGCGTCCCACTTACGCCCCACTTGTGCCCCACTTGTACCTACTTGCGCCCCATTTACGCCCCACCTGCGCCCCACTTGCGCCCTACATGCGCCCCACTTGCGCCCAACTTGCGTCCTACTTGCGCCCCATTTGCGCCCAACTTGTGCCCCATTTGCGCCCCACTTGTGCCCCATTTGCGCCCCACTTGTGCCATACTTGAGCCCCACTTGTGCCCTATTTGCGCCCCATTTCCGCCCCACTTGCACCCTACTTGCATCCCACTTTTGCCATACTTCACCCCACTTGCGCCCTACTTACACCCTACTTGCGCCCCACTTGCACCCCACTTGCCTCGCACTTGCGCCCTTCTTGTGCCCCACTTGCGCCCCACTTGCGCCGCACTTATGCCCCACTTCCGTCCTACTTGCGCCGTACTTGCACCCTACGTGCACGTGACTTGCATCCCAGTTGCGCCCTAGTTGCGCCCAACTTGTATCTCACATGCGTGCTACTTGTACCCTTCTTACGCCCCACTTGCGTCCCACTTGCGTCCCACTTGCGCCCAACTTGTGCCCAACTTGCGCCCTACTTGCGCCGCACTTACGCTCCACGTGCGCCCCACTTGCGCCCTACGTGCACCCCACTTGCGCCATTCTTCCGCCCTACTTGCGCCCCACTTGCGCCCCACTTGCACGCCATTTGCGTCCCACATGCACCCCACTTGTGCCCACATGCAACCCACTTACGCCCCACATGCCTCATACATGCACTCCACTTTTGCCCCATTTGCGTCCTACTTACGCCCCACTTGCGCCCCACTTGCGCCCCACTTGCGCCCCACTTGCGCCTTACTTACGCCCCACTTGCGCACTACTTGCGCCCTACTTGCGCCCCACTTTCGCCCCACTTGCGCCCAACTTGCGCCCCACTTGTGCCCTACTTGCGCCTCACTTGTGCCCCACTTGCGACCTACTTGCGTCCAACTTACGCTCTACATGCGCCCCACCTACGCTCAACTTGCGTCCTACTTACACCCCACCTGCGCCCTACTTGCGCCCCACTTACGCCCTACTTGCGCTCCATTTCCGCCCCAATTGCATCCTACTTGTGGCCCTCTTACGCCCCACGTGCACCCTACTTACGTCCTACTTGCACCCGACGTGCGTCCCACTTACGCCGCAGTTCCGTCCCACTTGCGCCCTACTTGCGCCCCACTTACGTCCCACTTGCGCCCTACTTGCGTCCCACTTGCGCCCCTCTTGCGCCCTGCTTGTATCCTACTTGCGCCCCACTTGCGCCCCACGTGCGTCCCACTTGCGCCCCACTTCCGTCCCACTTGCGCCCTACTTGCGGCCCACTTACGTCCCACTTGCGCCCTACTTGCGTCCCACTTGCGCCCCTCTTGCGCCCTGCTTGTATCCTACTTGCGCCCCACTTGCGCCCCACGTGCGTCCCACTTGCGCCCCACTTCCGTCCCACTTGCGCCCTACTTGCGGCCCACTTACGTCCCACTTGCGCCCTACTTGCGTCCCACTTGCGCCCCTCTTGCGCCCTGCTTGTATCCTACTTGCGCCCCACTTGCGCCCCACGTGCGTCCCACTTGCGCCCCACTTCCGTCCCACTTGCGCCCTACTTGCGGCCCACTTACGTCCCACTTGCGCCCTACTTGCGTCCCACTTGCGCCCTACTTACGCCCCACTTGCGCCTCACTTGTACCCTACTTGCGCCCCACTTGCGCCCTGCTTGCGCCCTTCTTGCGCCCCACTTGCGCCCTACTTGCACCCCACTTGCGCCCCACTTACACCCTACTTGCGCCCCACTTGCGCCCTGCTTGCGCCCTTCTTGAGCCCCACTTGCGCCCTACTTGCACCCTACTTGTGCCCCACATGCACCCCACTTGCGCCCCACTTGCGTCTCACTTGCGCCCCACTTGCACCCTTCTTTCGCCCCATTTGCAACCCACTTGCGCTCCACTTACACCCCACTCGCACCCTACTTGCGCCCCACATGCGCCCTATTTACCCTCCACTTGCGCCCCACTTGCGCCCTACTTGCGCCCCACTTGCGTCCTGCGTGCGCCTTACTTGCGTCCTACTTGCTCCCCACTTGCACCCGACTTGCGCCCTACTTGCGCGCCACATGCGCCGTATGTGGACCCCACTTGCTCCCTACTTGTGCCCCACTTTCACCCTACTTCTGTCCCACTTGCGCCTCACTTGCAGCCTACTTGCGCCCCACTTACGCCCCACTTGCACCCTAGTTACATCCCACTTGCGCCCTACTTGCGCCCCACTTGCGCCCTACTTGTGCCCCACTTGCGTCCCACTTGTGCCCTACTTGCGCCCACTTGCATCCCACTTGCGGCCTACTTGTACCCCACTTGTGCCCCCCTTGCACCCTACTTGCGTCCTACTTTCGTCCCACTTACGTCCCACTTGCGCCCCACTTGCGTCCCACTTGCGCCCCACTTGTGCCCCACTTGCGCCTACTTGCGCCCCACTTACGCCCCACCTGCGCCCCACTTGCGCCCTACATGTGCCCCACTTGCGCCCAACTTGCGTCCTACTTGCGCCCATTTTGCGCCCAACTTGTGCCCCATTTGTGCCCCACTTGCACCCTAATTGTACCCCATTTGCACCCCACTTGCGCCCCACTTGTGTCCTACTTGCGCCCTACCTGTGCCCCACTTGCGCCCTACTTGCGCCCCACTTGCGCCCCACTTGCGCCGCACTTTCTGTCAGAAAGTATCACAAGTGTCACACAATGACATCATTCTGCATGGAATATCACACAGACATTCTTATCTACCCGCGGAGCTGCTGGAGACTGGAAATAGCAGAATTACCCAAATATCCATCAGCCGTGCGAGTTCCGCCCCAGCAAATAACAATGACCTTGGTCCGCACGACCGAGACATCCGAAACAGCAACCGGCAATCCCGCCCTCTTCAACGGCCGACTACACACGTCCGTGAGTGACTGTTGGATACGTCCGTGCCAAAGACCCCCGCGCCCCGGTTCTAGCTACAGGACAATCAAACCTGGTGCCAACCACGACCAATTACACCAGAACCAAGACCGAGGCGCTCCTGCTCCGCAAGCCCCAAAGTGGGACGACATAGTCGCCCCACCCACTGCCTCAGCTGCTGCTGCTGAACGGCAGCTGCGGCGACAGACCACGCATAGCCCACCACAGTGTGCAGTGATAGCCTAGACTAAAGCTAGGAATACATAATCTTTGTCCCTGTCATTTGCTCTTTGCCTTAGTCAGTTGCTATTGATCATGATTTCTATTATAAACTCAGTCACCTCATTCTCCTCCTTCGTTCGCCGGCCTACGGGCTGTGGCGCTTGCTCCAAAGTTGTGTTCTGTCGTTGCCCACCGCAAGGCTAAGGCACTCTCATCCTCTGTTGCCTGCCATTGATATCGACGAGCTCTGCACCTTGTCGCACCTCCGCTTTGTTCCGTCGCGCCCGCACCGCGTCGCCGAGCTGCCTCCAGCTTTTCAGCGCCCGTGCCTCTCGGCACTGCGTCCATGCAACATCACGACCCACACTCTGGCACTGAGGTCCGTGGCCCATGCCTTGATCGCTGTGGTCCTCACCTCTCGTACCTTCATGCTCTCAGTTTTCTTATATTTGTGACGTCAGCCTGTCATCAGCTTTAGCAACTTTACCGATGCTTCCACCTCATTCTCATTTGAACATCTACATCATTCAATGCTTCTTGCATTTTCCTGAAATGGGATCAGAGCACAAGGAAAGAGCCTGTGCCCAACGTCCTTCGCTCCGACGCTTCTGACGCCCGAAACGCCTCAACCGCCGATGGACGCCGCGCCGTTCATTCCATCCTGCCGAATCGCCAGCACTCACCTCCTTCCTCTCTCTTTTGCAAGGCCAAGGAGCTGTATATTGGGACAGTCTCCAAAGCTCTGCAGCCTACGCTCTCTCCATCATAGCAGTCGCCGCAGTACGCAACAAAAGCGGCGGTTTCAACGTCAGCATGAGATCAAGCCGTCCCCTCAGTAGCACCATCGTCTCCTCACTCACAATGCAGTCCGCAACAGGCTTAACTTTCATGCTCTATATCACTATTCCCCACCATGCCACTCCTATGGGTACTTGGCCATCTCACAGGAGCAGTTCATCAACTTCCCAAACGTCACAGGATGCACCATTCGGCAACACCTTCATCAGCTAGGAAACCAGCACCAACAGCAACATCTACACTTCGTGCATCAGATCTGCATCAGCACCTCAGCAGTAGAGACACTAGCATCGACTTCACCTTCGACAGTGACACTCTCACCCTCACTGCAGAGTACTACTCCACTGTCTACAAGTACACCTCATGCTCCCTCACTCGCACTCCTTCAACTATGGCAGAGCCAGTTAATGCAACTCCAGCTCTGGACCTTCTCCCTCCCGAATGTCCTTTGGAACTACCATCACTCTCCACCTACACCCTGCCAACCTTTGTTTGGACAAAGTCATTCACCAAAGAATAAGTGAATGCCTTCATGCGGGCCTTCTATGGCCAAAGTATCCTACCAGCAGCTGCCCTATACATTCGCCGCATCGACGTCACCGGAAAAAAATCCTACGACGTCCAATAGCCATGCCAGCAGTTGAAGCAACAGCAAGAGGACCATTCTAAAGAAGGACAACATCAGTACAACAATGAGTCCTCTGAAGCAAACATCACAACACCACCTCCAGCCTCCAACATTACCTACCTTGCTCTGCCGATAACTCTCCCATCTCAACCCTCATCTCCTAGGCTCTACGTTGATCTGGCAAAAGGACAAACAGTCATCAGCCACTCACCAGAAACACCACCGCCCTTACCGACAAAGCGACCGAACACACATACTGAACATATCCCCGGACAATGCACGAAAGCTCTCAAACAATTGAATGGCAACTCAGTAACGGTGACATCAGAAAATCCTCCAATACAGCAGCCAGCTTCTCGCTATTTACCTCCACACCGATGAGGACACTCTCTTCTTCCTCATGCTCAACTTACTCCACCACTATTAGTGTAGTCTCCACCACTCACTGACTGCCTCGTCGTTCCTCTTCTTCATAGCACCAGTATAGACAGATCTTAGGCAGCCCCCTCCATGTGGCTGCCTCTCCCTCCTCAGGATCACAACATGAGTGTGAAGACTCTAGTTCAGTCCCTCTCGTTGTACTTGCCCTCTCCGTCACCTACAAAACCCTACTTGCCTGACTGGCGCTACACGACCTCGCGATGCTCAACCAATCTCCTGGCTCTTCTCCTTTTCTGAGCAGCATCGTCGCAGACGCTCTTCTTCTTCCCCAAACAATGAGAACAACCAAAGATTCCATCACGACTCCCATAACTGGAGAGTCACGCCTACTGAAGCTGTCAACCTACCCTAGTGACCTTCTCACTTCAGGAACCCAAGGGTTGCCTTGCTCTCTCCAAGAATCATCTTCCCTACGAGACAAGAGCAAGGACAACCCACATCCGGTCCTGCCCCTCTGGACACATGTATTCAGCCCTCATCAACAGACAAATATTAACACGCTGCCGCGATTGATCTTGGCCGCCACAAACGCAGTCTCCATGGTCACAGTTTGTTGTCATGTCACCTTGCCGGGGGTGTCAGAAAATATCACAAGTGTCATACGACGACATCATTCTACATGGCATATCACACAGACATTCTCATCTACCCGCGTGGATGTCAGAGACCGGAAACAGCATAATTACAAAAATACCCATCAGTCATACTAGTTCAGCCCCAACAAATAACAAGGACCTTCGTCTGCACGACCGAGACATTCGAAGCAGCAACCGGCAATCCCGCCCTCTCCAACAATCACTACTCACGTCCGTGTGTAACCATTCGATACGTCAGTGCCAAAGACCCCCGCGCCCCGGTTCTAACTACGAGACAACCGAACCTGGTGCCAACCACGACCCATCACACCAAAACCAAGACCGAGGCGCTCTTGCTCCCCAAGCCCCAAAGTGGGACGATGAAGCCGCCCCACCCTCTGCCTCAGCTGCTACTGCTGACCGGCAGCTCCGTCGATAGACCACGCATCGTCCACCAGAGTGTGTAGTGATAGCATGGACTAAACCTAGGAATACATAATCTATGTCTCTGTCATGTGTTCTTTGCCTCAGTCAGTTGCTAATGATCATCATTTCTATTATCAACTCATTCGTGTCATTCCCCTCCTTCGTTTGCCCGCCTATGGGCTGTGGCGCTTGCTCCCAAGTTGTATTATACCGTTGCCCATTGGAAGGCTAAGGCACTCTCATCCTCCGTCGCCTGCCATTGATATCGACCAGCTCTACACGTTGTCCCTCCTCTGCTTCGCTCCCTTGCGCCCGCACCGCTTTGTTGAGCCGCCTCCAGCTTCTCAGCGTCCATGCCTCTCAGCACTACGCCCACGCAACATCACGACCGGCACTCTGGCAGGGAGGCCCGTGGCCCACGCCATGATCGCTGTGGTCCTCACCTCTCCTACCTTCATGCTCCCAGTTTTCTTATATTTGTGACGTGAGCCTGTCATCAGCTTCAGCAACTTCGCCGATGCTTCCACCTCATCCTCATTTGAACATCTATGTCATTCAATGCTTCTTGCTTTTTCTTCAAACATACGCCTTACTTGAGCCCTACTTGCGCCCTACTTGCACCCTACTTACGCCCCATTTGCGCCCCACTTGCGCACCACTTGCGCCCCACTTGCACCCCATTTGCGTCCTACTTGCGCCCACTTACGCCCCACTTGCGACCTAATTGTGTCCCAGTCGCACCCAACGTGTGCCCTACTTGCGCCCCACTTGCGCACCACTTGCGCCCCACTTGCACCCCATTTGCGTCCTACTTGCGCCCACTTACGCCCCACTTGCGACCTAATTGTGTCCCAGTCGCACCCAACGTGTGCCCTACTTGCGTCCCACTTGCGTCCTACTTGCGCCCCGCTTGCGCCCTACTTGCGCCCCGCTTGCGCCCTACTTGCGCCCCGCTTGCGCCCTACTTGCGCCCCACTTGCGCCCTACTTACGCTCCACTTGCATCCCACTTGTGCCCTACTTGCACCCCATTTGTACCCCATTTGTACCCCACTTGTACCCTATTTGTACCCATCTTACGCCCCACTTGCACCCTACTTGCGCCCTACTTGCATCCACTTGCGCCCCACTTGTACCCACTTGCGCCCCACTTGCGCCTAATGGCGCCCCATTTACGCCCCACTTGCGCCCTACTTGTACCATACATGCATCCCACTTGCGTCCCACTTGCGCCTTACTTGCGTCCCACTTGGGCCCCACTTGCACCCCATTTGCACCCCACTTACGCCCCACTTGCGCCCTACTTGTACCATACATGCATCCCACTTGCGTCCCACTTGCGCCTTACTTGCGTCCCACTTGGGCCCCACTTGCACCCCATTTGCACCCCACTTACGCCACCTGTACCCCACTTGCGCCCCTCGTGCATCCTACTTACGTCTCCCTCGTGTCCCAATTACGCCCTACTTGCGTTCCACTTGCTCCCCACTTGCGCCCTGCTTGCGCCCTACTTGCGCCCCACTTGCACCCCACTTACGCCACCTGTACCCGACTTGCGCCCCTCGTGCATCCTACTTACGTCTCCCTCGTGTCCCAATTACGCCCTACTTGCGTTCCACTTGCTCCCCACTTGCGCCCTGCTTGCGCCCTACTTGCGCCCCACTTGCACCCCACTTGCGCCCCATTTGCGCCCCACTTGTGCCCCACTTGTACCCTACTTGAGCCCCACTTGCACCCCACTTGCGCCCCAAGTGCGTCCTACTTGCGCTCCACTTGCACCCCACTTGCGCCCCACTTACGCCCTACTCACGCCCAACTTGCGCCTCACTTGCGCCCTAATTGCACCATACTTGCGCCCCATATGTTCCCCACTTGCTCTCCACTTGCGTCCCACTTGTGCCATACTCGCGCCCCACTCGCGCTCCACTTACGCCCCACTTGTGCCCCACTTGCGCTCCACTTGCGGCCCATTTTCACCCTACTTGCGCCCCACATGCGCCCTATGTACGCTTCACTTGAGCCCCACTTGCACCCTACTTGCGCCTAAATTGCGCCCTACTTGCGCCCAACTTGTGCTCCACTTACACCCTACTTGCGTCCCACTTGCGCCTCACTTGCGCCCTACTTGCGCCTCACTTGTGCCCCACTTGCACCCTACTTGCGCCCCACTTACGCTTGACTTGCGCTCTACTTGCGCCCCACTTGCGCCCTACGTGCACCCCAATTACACCCTACTAGCGCCCCACTTTTTCCCTACTTGCGGCCCACTTGCGCCCCACGTGGGCCCTACTTGTGCCCCACTTTCACCCCACTGGCACCCGATTTGCGCCCCACTTACGCCCTACTTGCATCCCACTTGCACCCCATTTGCGCCCTACTTGCGCCCTACTTGCGCCCCACTTGCACCCTACTTGCGGCCTACTTGCGGCCCACTTGCGTCCCACTTGCGCCCCACTTGCGCCCCAATTGTGCCCCACTTGCGTCCCACAGACGCCCCACTTGCGCCCTACTTGCGCCCTACATACGCCTGACTTGCGCCTCACTTCTTCTACTTGCACCCCACTTGCCGCCTACTTGCGTCCCACTTGCGCCCCACTTCCGCCCTACTTGCGTCCCAATTTCACCCCACTTGCATCCTACTTGCGTCCCATTTGTGCTCTACTTCCGTCGTACTTGCGCCCCACGTATGCACCACTTGCGCCCTACTTACGTCCCATTTACACCCCACTTGTGCCCTACTTGCGTCCCATTTGTGCTCTACTTCCGTCGTACTTGCGCCCCACGTATGCACCACTTGCGCCCTACTTACGTCCCATTTACACCCCACTTGTGCCCTACTTGCGTCCCATTTCCGCCCCACTTGCGCCATACTTGCACCCCACTTTCGCCATACTTGCGCCCCACTTACGCCCTATTTGCGCCCCACTTGCGTCCCACTTGCACCCTACTTGCGCCCCACTTGCGCCCCACTTGCGCCCTACTTGCGTCCCATTTCCGCCCCACTTGCGCCATACTTGCACCCCACTTTCGCCATACTTGCGCCCCACTTACGCCCTATTTGCGCCCCACTTGCGTCCCACTTGCACCCTACTTGCGCCCCACTTGCGCCCCACTTGCGTCCTACTTGCACCCTACTTGTGCCCGACTTGCACCCCACTTGCGCCCCACTTGCACCCTTCTTGTACCCCACGTGCACCCCACTTGCGTCACACTTGCGCCCCACTTGCGCCGCACATGTGTCCCACTTGTACCCTACTTGCGCCCCACTTGCGCCCTACTTGCACCCTACTTGTGCCCGACTTGCACCCCACTTGCGCCCCACTTGCACCCTTCTTGTACCCCACGTGCACCCCACTTGCGTCACACTTGCGCCCCACTTGCGCCGCACATGTGTCCCACTTGTACCCTACTTGCGCCCCACTTGCGCCCTACGTGCACCCGACTTGCGCTTCACTTGCGCCATACTTGCGTTCCACTTGCGCACTACTTCCGCCTCGGTTGTACCCCACTTGCGGCCTTCTTGCACCCCACTTGCGCCCCACTTGCGCCCTACGTGCACCCGACTTGCGCTTCACTTGCGCCATACTTGCGTTCCACTTGCGCACTACTTCCGCCTCGGTTGTACCCCACTTGCGGCCTTCTTGCACCCCACTTGCACTGTCACAATGTCGAAGTCTACATTGACATACTCCCTCGGATAATCTGAGTTGAGAATGAGGTTCAAGTTCCAGCTGCACACTGAACCAAAACGAACCACCTCGCCAACGGATTGTCGGTCACGACCGAGAACTCAGAGGCGAGCCACCCCTACTAACTATGACCACGTTGCAACCGCGTCCGGCTAGCGGAAAGAAGCCGTTGCTCTATATGTTGTCTTGATGTGCACTATATTATCGAGGATGTTCATTCCCTCGAGTTTAACCAGAACAGTTAGTCTCATCTTGTTCCCTTCAGGTTCTGTGGCTGCGCCACCATGTCTTCGCTCTGCTTGCTCCTCGTACGTTTTGCCTTCGCCAGCCTTCCATAGTTCTCAGCTCTTTGCTTCGTCACTCTCACTCCTTAGCTCCACCAGCCATCACTCATGTCACTCTCGCTTCTTCTCAGTAGCTCGTCTACCTCGTCTCACTGACATCCCGAACTCTGTCAAGCCCTGCGACCTACTCATTGGAACCACTCTTACTTCTGTCACCTTGCTGACGTACAAATGCATGTTCCTATGCTTCTGCCTGCTTCTGTTCATGCCATTCTCATGCCCGCATTCTTCTATCATGGTTTCAGAGCATCAGGCGACATCTCTTGGTACCTCGGGGCATCGTCATTGTTGTGCCGCCACCCGTACTTAACTGCTTTGATTTGCATTCCTCTGCCGCCACCGCCGTCATTCCGCACCTCTCTGCTTCGTCAGTAGTTGACATCAGTAGCACTACCTGGAATGCTTCTCGCGCAGAAGTAACGTCTTGTCATCGTGAAAAAGTACTGCGCTCATTCCGCGCCCATGGCCAACCATCGGTCATTCGATGTGCATAACAGCCGCAAGCAACTCTCGAGCCGTCGCCTGCCATAAAATCCCGGGAAGCTTCCTGTTGTCCGCCGTCTGCCTGTTGGAAAGGGAGCCATCCAGCTCAATTTCAGGTCCACAGGAGCAAGTTCCAGGAAAGTACCAGATGCCTGCTCCGATCGCCAAACCGACTTCACCATTGGAAAGATCATGTGGCAAAATGTCTACGGTCCAAGTTTGAGGCGGATCCAACGGTCGGATTGGGAGATATGAATTCTCGAAGTTTCGGGGGTCATGGACCGTCGATGTGTGGGTGGGCATGGGTGATGGCTCCATGCCTTAGCCTGAGAAAAGAAAAAGGCAAGAGGTCCAGGGTCAAGACCTGATGGGAGAAAATATCCAAAAAGGTCCTTGGTCTTAGGATTGCCTTGTCAGAGTGTGCTGACTAGGATAAAGGTACCTCTCCTTACTTTTTAGGTGAGGTGAGATCCTTGTGTGCTAGCCATGGACACATGGCGATTCTCCATGGGTTTGTGGGT
>SZWC01001751.1:44623-68340 GCA_023375785.1 Penium margaritaceum | reverse complement strand
CCCACTTGCGTCCGACTTGTGCCCCACTTGTGCCCCACTTGCGCCGCACTTGCGCCCCACTCGCGCAACACTTGCGCCCCACTTGCACCATACTTGCGCCCCACCTGCGCCCTACGTACGCCCCACTTGCGCCCCACTTGCGCCCGATTTGTGCCCAACGTGCGTCCTACTTGCGCCCCACTTGCGCCCCACTTCCGCCCTACTTGCGCCCCACTTGTGCCCCACTTGCGCCGTACTTGCGCCCCACTTGCGCCCTACGTGCGCCCCACTTGCGCCCCACTTGCGCTTTACTTGCGCCCCACTTGTACCCTACGTGCACCCCACTTGCACCCTACTTGCACCCTACTTTCGCCCTATTTGCGCCCCACTTGCGTCCCACTTGCGTCATACTTACAACCCACTTGCGCCCCACTTGCACCCTATTTGTGCCCTACGTGCGCCCCTCTTGAGCCCCGCTTGCGTCCTACTTGTGCCCCACCTGCACCCCACTTGCGCCCTACTTGCGCCCCACTTGCGCCCTACTTACACTCGACTTGCATCCCACTTGCATCCCACTTGCGCCCTACTTGCGCCCCACTTGCGCCCCACTTGCGCCCCACTTGCGCCCTACTTGCATCCCACTTGCATCCCACTTGCGCCCTACTTGCGCCCCACTTGCGCCCCACTTGCGCCCCACTTGCGCCCTACTTGCGTCCCACTTGCGCCCTACTTTTATCCTACTTGCGCCCCACTTGCGCCCCACTTGCGCCATACTTGCACGCCACTTGCGCGCCACTTGCGCGCCACTTGCGCCCTACTAGCACCCTACTTGCGCGCCACTTGCGCCCCTCTTGTGCCTCATTTGCATCCCACATGCGCCCCACTTGTGCCCCACTTGTGCCCCACTTGTGCCCCACTTGTGTCCTACTTGTGCCCCACTTGCACCCTACATGCGCCCCACTTGCATCCTACGTACGCCCCACTTGTGTCCCACTTGCGCCCTACTTGCGCCCTACTTGCGCCCCACTTGAGCCCCACTTGCGTCCTACGTGCGCCCTGCTTGTGGTCCACTTGCAACCCAGTTGCACCCCACTTGCGCCTTACTTGCATCTAAGGGTGCACACCAAAAGACGATAATCGAAGACACGAATCGAGGTTCCAACTCCCATCCTGTAATCGAGGTTCCAATTCTAGGATTCAGAATCGCAATGGAATTGAGATTCGTCACTTTGTACGTGGGGTATATATGTTATGGTGAGCACATATATGTACCTATATGTTCCCAGTAAGAACTCTACAAAAACACAATCATACATACCTAGTTGCATCATACATGACATGCTAAACAAGATAATAAGCATGTGATGCAGTACCTTTCTGTTCTTTCTGGTAGTGCACTTTGGCATGGACTCCTGAGAAAAGTCCAGAATCGAGATTCCGGAATACAGGAATCGAGATACTTTGGAATCGCAAATCTGTATTTGGAATTGCAATTCTGATACTTTAGGTTACGACCGACTTGAGATTCCAAGTCCATGGCCAGAATCGGGAAAGTCTTGTAGTGTGCACCCTTACTTGGACCCCACTTGCAACCCACTTGCACCCCACTTGCGCCCCACCTGTGCCCCACTTATACCCCACTTGCACCCTACTTGCGCCCCACTTGCGCCCCACTTCCGCCCTACTTGCGCCCCATTTGCACCCCACTTGCGCCCTACTTAAGCCCCACTTGCGCCCCACTTGCACCCCACTTGCACCTTACTTGGGTCCCACTTGTGCCCCACTTGCGCCCTACTTGCACCCAATTGCGCCCCACTTACGCCCTACATGCATCCCACTTGCGCCCTACTTGCACTCCACTTACATCCCACATGCAGTCCACTTGTGCCAGACTTGCTCCCGACTTGCGCCCTACTTCCGCCCTACTTGCGCCCCACTTGTGCCCCACTTGCGTCCTACTTGTGCCCTAATTGCGCCCCACTTGCACCCTACTTGCGCCCCACGTGTGCCCCACTTGCGCCCCACTTGCGCCCTAGACCCTGCTTGCGCCCCACTTGCGCCCCACTTGCGTCCTACTTGTGCCCTAATTGCGCCCCACTTGCACCCTACTTGCGCCCCACGTGTGCCCCACTTGCGCCCCACTTGCGCCCTAGACCCTGCTTGCGCCCCACTTGCGCCCCACTTGCGTCCCACTTGCGTTCCAGTTGTGCCCCACTTGCACCCTACTTGTGCCCCACTTGCGCCCCACTTCCTACCTAGTTGCGCCCCACTTGCGTCCCACTTGCGCCCCTCTTGCGCCCCACTTTTGCCCCACTTGCGTCCTACTTGCGCTCTACTTGCGTGCAACTTGCATCCTGTTTGCGTCCAATTTGCGCCCCACTTGCACCCTACTTTCACCCTACTTGCACCCTACTTGCATTCCACTTGCGTCCCACTTGTATCCCACTTGCGTCCTACTTGTGCCCCACTTGCGCCCTACTTGCGCCCCACTTGCTCCCTACTTGCGCCCCACTTGCACCCGACTTGCGCCCTACTTGCGCCCCACTTGCTCCCCACTTGCAAATTACTTGTGTCCCACTTGCGCCCCACTTGCACCCTACTTACAGCCTACTTGTGCCCCGCTTGCGTCCCACTTGAGCCACGCTTGTGCCCCATTTACTGTTGGATCTGGAGGAGAGAGGGAGCCTTGGAGCAGCGAGCATGTGGGACTGAAAGGGCATCACTTGTGCTGAAGAATGGTTGTTCAATCACTCAAAATGATGGAGTACATATAGAGCTAGAGCTTGGGCAAGTCAGCCCTCTCACAAGCCACACCACTNCTTGCGCCCCACTTTCGCCCTACATGCGCCCGACTTGCGCCCCACTTACGCCCTGCTTGCGCCCTCTTACGCCCTACTTACGCCCCACTTGCGCCCCACTTCTGTCCTACTTGCGCCCCACTTGCACCCCACTTACGCCCTACTTGCGCCCCACTTGCGCCCCACTTGTGCCCTACTTGCGCCCCACTTGCACTCCACTTGCGCTCTATCTGTGCCAAAACTGCGCCCCACTCCCGCCCTACTTGCGCCCTACATGCGCCCTACTTGCACTGTACTTGCATCCCACTTGCATCCCACTTGCACCCTATTTGCACCCCACTTGTACCTTACTTGCATCCCACATGCGCCCACTTGCACCCTACTTGTGCCCTACTTGCGCTCCACTTGCGTCCCACTTGGCCCTACTTGTGCCCCACTTTTGTCCCACTTGTGCCCCATTTACGTCCTACATGCACCCGACATGTGCCCCACTTGTGCCCTACTTGCGACCCAGGTGCGCCCTACTTGCTCCCCACTTGCGCCCCGCTTCCTCCCTACTTGTCTACATGCGCCCCACTTGCACCCTACTTGCGCTCCACTTGCACCCACTTGCGCCCTACTTGCACCTCACTTGTACCCCACTTGCACCCTACTTGCGTCCAAATTGCGACCCACTTGCGCCCTACTTGCGTCCCACTCAAAGCCTACTTGCACTCCACTTGCATCCCACTTGCACCCTACTTGCGCCCTACTTGCGCCCAACTTGCCCCCCACTTGTACTTCACTTGCGCCCCACTCGCGCCCCACTTGTGTCCTACTTGCGCCCTACTTGCGCCCCACTTGCGCCTTACTTGCGCCTAAATTGCGTTCCACTTTTGCCCTACTTTCACCCTACTTGCGCCCTAGTTGCGTCCCACTTGCGCCCCACTTGCGTACCACTTGCGTCCCACTTGCGTCCCACTTGCACCCCATTTGCGCCCCACTTGCGCAACACTTGCGTCCCACCCACACCGTATTTGCGCCCCACCTGCGCCCTACGTACGCCCCACTTGCGCCCCACTTGTGACCTGCTTGCGCCAAACTTGCACCCTACTTATGCCCTACTTTCGCCCCACTTCCGCCCTACTTGCACCCCACTTGCACCCTAGGTGCACCCCACTTGCGCCCCACTTGCGTCCTACTTGCGTCCCACTTGTACCCTACGTGCAGCCACTTGCACCCTACTTGCACCCTACATTCGCCCTACTTGCGTCCCACTTGCGCCCCAGTTGCGTCCTACTTGCACACCACTTGCGCCCCACTTACACCCTTCTTCTGCCCTACTTGCATCCCACTTGCGCCCCACTTGTACCCCACTTCGTCCCACATGCGCCCTACGTGCGCCCCACTTGCGCCCTACTTGTGCCCCACATGCACCCCACTTGCGCCATACTTGCACCCCACTTGCGTCCTACTTACACTCCACTTGCATCATACTTGCATCCCACTTGCGTCCTACTTGCGCCCCACGTGCGCCCCACTTTCGCCCTATTTTCGTCCCACTTACATCCCACTTTTGTCCTACTTGCGTCCCACTTGCGCCCCACTTGCGCCCTACTTGCACGCCACTTGCACCCCACATGCCCCCTACCTACTAGCACCCTACTTGCGCCCCACTTGCGCCCCTCTTGACCCCAACTTGTGTCCCACATGCGCCCCACTTATGCCCCACTTGCGCCCAACTTGCACCCCACTTGCCGAACACTTGCACCCCACTTACACCCTACTTCCACCCCACTCTCGTCATACGTGCGCCCCACTTGTGTCCCACTTGCGCCCTACTTGCACCCTACTTGTGCCCCACTTGAGCCCCACTTGCATCCTACATGTGCCCTACTTGCGCCCTCCTTGCGCCCCACTTACATCCCACTTGTACCCAACTTGCGCCCCACTTGCACCCCAGTTGCACCCCACTTGCGCCCACTTGTACCCTACTTGCGCCCCACTTGCATCCTACATGTGCCCTACTTGCGCCCCCCTTGCGCCCCACTTACATCCCACTTGTACCCAACTTGCGCCCCACTTGCACCCCAGTTGCACCCCACTTGCGCCCACTTGTACCCTACTTGCGCCCCACTTGCATCCCACTTACGCCCCACCTGTGCCCCACTTGCACCCACTTGCGCCCTACTTGCAGCCCACATGCGCCCCACTTCCGCTCTACTTGCACCCCACTTGTGCCCTACTTGCGCCCCACATGCACCCCACATGCCCCCTACTTGGGCTCCATCTGCGCTCTACTTGCGTCCTTCTTGTACCCCAATTACGCCCCACCTGCGCCCTACTTGCATCCCACTTGTACCCTACTTGCACTCCACTTGCATCCCACTTGCACCCCACTTGCGCCCTACTTGCGCCCAACTTGCGCCCCACTTGCGCCCACCTTGCGCCCCACTTGTACCCCATTTGCGCCCCACTTGCATCCTACTTGCGCCCTACTTGCGCCCCACTTGCGCCCACCTTGCGCCCCACTTGTACCCCATTTGCGCCCCACTTGCATCCTACTTGCGCCCTACTTGCGCCCCACTTACACCCTACTTGCACCCTACTCGCGCCCCACTTGCGCCCCACTTGCGCCCTACTTGCACCCTACTTGCGACCCACTTGTGCCTCACTTGCGGCCCACTTGCGCCCCACGTGCGTCCCACTTGCGTCCCACTTGTACCCTACTTGCGCCCCACTTACGTCCCACTTCCGCCCTACTTGCGGCCCGCTTGCGTCCCACTTGCGCCTCAAATGCGCCCCACTTACGCCCCACTTCCGCCCTACTTGCGCCCAACTTGCACCCTACTTGACCTCCACTTGCATCCCACTTGCATTTCATTTGCGCCCTACTTGCGCCATACTTGCGCCCCACTTGCGCCCTACTTGCGCCCCACTTACGCCCCACTTATGCCATACTTTCACCTTACTTGTGCCATATTTGCGCCCTTTTTGCGCCGTACTTGTGTCCCACTTGCACCCCACTTGCGCCCTACTTGCGCCCCCCTTGCGCCCTACTTGCGCAACACTTGCACCCCACTTGCACCCAACTTACACCCCACTTGCGCCCTATGTACGCCCCACTTGCGCCCTACTTGCGCCCAACTTGCGCCCTACTTGCGTCTTACTTGCGCCCCACTTGCGCCCTACTTACGTCTCACTTCCGCCCTACGTGCGTCCCATTTGTACCCCACTTGCGCCCTACATGCACCCCACGTGTACCCTACGTGTTCTCCACTTGCGCCCTACTTGCATCCCACTTTCGCCCCACTTGCGCCCCACTTGCGCCCCACTTGCTGTTGGAAATAGAGGAGAGAGGGAGCCTTGGAGCAGCGAGCATGTGTGATTGGAAGGGCATCACTTGTGCTGAAGAATGGTTGTTCAATCACTCAAAATGATGGAGTACATATAGAGCTAGAGCTTGGGCAAGTCAGCCCTCTCACAAGCCACACCACTTAGCCATGGAGGCTAAGGCTCACACACTAGAATCCATAATCTCACACAAAGGAGGAAATCAGCCTAGCAATCAGGCTGACCACTCATACACGACCTAGAGAGCTAGAGAATGCTCTCAGGGCACACTCCTAGTGGTCACATAACCCACAAACCCATGGAGAATCGCCATGTGTCCATGGCTAGCACACAAGGATCTCACCTCACCTAAAAAGTAAGGAGAGGTACCGTTATCCTAGTCAGCACACTCTGACAAGGCAATCCTAAGACCAAGGACCTTTTTGGATATTTCTNCTCTTGCCTTTTTCTTTTCTCAGGCTAAGGCATGGAGCCATCACCCATGCCCACCCACACATCGACGGTCCATGACCCCCGAAACTTCGAAAATTCATATCTCCCAATCCGACCGTTGGATCGGCCTCAAACTTGGACCGTAGACATTTTGCCACATGATCTTTCCAATGGTGAAGTCCGATTGGCGATCGGAGCAGGCATCTGGTACTTTCCTGGAACTTGCTCCTGTGGACCTGAAATTGAGCCGGATGGCTCCCTTTCCAACACTTGCGTCCGACTTGCATCCCACTTGCACCCCAATTGTACCCTACTTGCTCCTTACTTGTATCCCACTTGCGCCCCACTTGCGCCCCACTTGCCACCATTTGCGTCCAACTTGCGCCCAACTTGCGCCCTACGTACGCCCCACCTCCGCCCCGCTTGCGCCCCGCTTGCGCCTCACTTGCGCCTCACCTGCGCCCCACTTGCCCCCCACTTGCGCCCTACTTGCGTCCCACTTGCGCCCTACTTACACTCCACTTGTATCCGACTTGCATCCAACTTGTGCCCTACTTGCGCCCCACTTGCGCCCCACTTGCGCCCCACTTGCGCCCTACTTACACTCCACTTGTATCCGACTTGCATCCAACTTGTGCCCTACTTGCGCCCCACTTGCGCCCCACTTGCGCCCCACATGCACCCTACTTGCGCGCCACTTGCACCCCACTTGCGCCCTACTTGCACCCTACTTGCGCCCCACTTGCGCCCCTCTTGGGCCCCATTTGAATCCCACATGCACCCCACTTGCGCCCCACTAGCCCCCCACTTGTGCCCCACATACGCAAAACTTGACCCCACTTGTACCCTACTTGCGCCCCATTTGCGCCCTACGTATGTCCCACTTCCGTCCCACTTGCGTCCTACTTACGCCCTGCTTGCGCCCCACTTGCGCCCCACTTGCACTTCAGTTCCGCCCGACTTGCACCGCACTTGCGCTCCACTTGCACCCCACTTGCACTCCACTTGCGTCCCACTTGTGCCCCACTTGCGCCCCACATGCACCTCGTTTGTGCCCCACCTGTGCCCCACTTGTGTCCCACTTGCGCCCTACTTGGGCCCCACTTGCGTCCCACTTCCGTCCTACTTGCGCTCTACTTTCGCCCCACTTGCGCTCTACCTGGGCCCCACTTGCGACCCATTTGCGCCATATTTGCTCCCCAATTGCGCCCCACTTTCGCCCGACTTGCGTCCCACCTACGCCCTTCTTGTACTTCACTTGCATCCCACTTGCACCCCACTTGCGTCCTACTTGCGCCCAACTTGCGCCCCTCTTGTACCCCACATACACTCCACTTGCGCCCCACTTCTGTCCTACTTGCGCCCTACTTACGCCCCACTTGCACCCTACTTGTGCCCCACTTGTACCCCACTTGCATCCTACTTACACCCTCTTTGCGCCCCAGTTACGCCCCACTTGTGCCCCACTTGCATCCCACTTGCACCCCACTTGCGCCCCACTTGCGCCCCAATTGCGCCCCACTTGCGCAACACTTGCGTCCCATTTGCACCCTACTTACGCCCCACTTGCGCCCTACATACGTCCCACTTGCACCCTACTTGCGCCCTACTTGCGCCCAACTTACGTCCTACTTGCGCCCTACCTGCGCCCCACTTGCGTCCTACTTACGTCCCACTTGCGCCCCACTTGCGCCCCAATTGCGCCCCACTTGCACCCTACGTACGTCCCACTTGCGTCCCACATGCGCCCTTGCGCCCCACTTGCACCCTACGTGCGCCCCACTTAAGCCATACTTGCGTCCCACCTTCGCCCTGCTTGCATCCCACTTGCGCCCCACTTGCGCCCCACTTGCGTCCCACTTGCGCCCTACTTGCACCCCACTTGTGCCCCACTTGTACCCTACTTGTGCCCCACTTGTGCCACACTTGCGCCCCACTTGCGCCCCACTTGTGTCCCACTTGCGCCCTACTTGCGCCCCACTTGCGCCCTACGTACACCCCACTTGCGCCCCGCTTGCACCCTACTTGCGTCCCACTTGCACCCCACTTGCATCATACTTGCACCCAAGTTGCGCCCTACTTACACTCCACTTACATCCCACCTGCACCCCACTTACGCCCTACTTGCGCTCCACTTGTGCCCCACTTGCACCCCATTTGCGTCCCAGCTGCGTCCCACTTGCGTCCCACTTACGTCCCACTTGTGCCTTACTTGCGCCCCACTTGTGCAACACTTGCGCCCCACTTGCACCATACTTGCGTCCCACTTGCGCCATACGTACGCCCTACTTGCGGCCCAATGGCGCCCCACATGTGCCCTACTTGTACCCCACTTGAGCCCCAATTCTGCCCTACTTGCACCCTACTTGCGTCCCACTTGCGCCATACGTACGCCCTACTTGCGGCCCAATGGCGCCCCACATGTGCCCTACTTGTACCCCACTTGAGCCCCAATTCTGCCCTACTTGCACCCTACTTACGTCCCACTTACGCTCCACTTGCACCCCACTTGCACCCCACTTGCGCCCAAATTTCGTTGCACTTGCACCCCAGTTGCACCCCACGTGTGTCCCACTTGCGCCCTACTTGCACCCCACATGCACCCCACTTGCGCCCCACTTGCACCCCACTTGCGCCCAAATTTCGTTGCACTTGCACCCCAGTTGCACCCCACGTGTGTCCCACTTGCGCCCTACTTGCACCCCACATGCACCCCACTTGCGCCCCACCTATGCCCCACTCGTGCCCCACTTACGCCCTGTCAGAAGTATGACTCTGACAAGGTCATCTTCATAGTATACACCCCTCGGATAATCCGAGCTCTCGATATCCGCTCAGGCCCTGCACCGAACCTCCTCTGCAACGGTTAGTAGGTCAAGACCAGTCCACCAGAGCCAAGCCGCCCCTAATAAGCGACCACGTCGCCACGCGTCCGGCCAGCGGAAAGAAGTCATTACTGCTTGCTTTGTCCTGTTCTGTTGTATACGAGGATGTTCATTCCTACCCTAGTTAACAGAACAGTTCTGTCCATCCTATTCCCCTTTGGTTCTGCGGCTTCGCCGTCGTGTCCTCGCTATGCTTGCACCTCGCATACATTGTCTTCGCCAGTCTCACCCAACTCGGAGCTCTCCTCTTTGTCACTCTTGCTCCTTCGCTCAACTCTCTCCCAACCATAGCATCACTCATCCCATCCTCGATCTCTCTTTCTTGACAGCTTCTCTACCTTGTCTTCTTGGGATCTCATCCAGTCTCAAGCCCCGTGACTAACTCATCGAAACCGCTCTCGCTTCCGTCACTCCGCTGACACACTCGTGCATGTTCCGATACTTCTCCCTGCTTCTGCTATTGCTGTTCTCGTGCCAACATTCTTCTGACATGGTATCAGAGCCGGAGGCGACATCACCTGGTGTCTCGTAACCAAGTCATCGCACTACCACCACCTTCGCTCCACTCTTTTGATCTTGACTCCTCTGCCGACGCCACCTCCACTTTGCGCCTCTCCACTTCACCAGCAACTGACATCAGCAGTACGACCTGAAGAATTCCTTGTGCTGAAGAAACATCTCGTCATCCTGAGGAAGCCCTGCGCCCATTCCGCGCCTGTGGCTAACAATCGGTGACTCGTTGTCCACATCAGCCGCAAGCAGTTCTCGTGCCGCCATCAACCATCATTTTCCTGTAAGCTTCTTGTCTCCCGTTGCCTTTTGCCTCTCTTTGTTCTAGCCCTCACAAGCTCCTCCTTGTCCCTTACCCTCTTCATCAGCATCCATTACTCCATCCGCCTCAGCTCTCTCGCATCCATCATCTCAAGGCGTCCTCTCGCGCCGCCTCTACTTGTCGTCAGCAACAACAGATCACCTTCCACCATCAGGATATTGGACACCATCAGTCTCCCTGTCCATCAGTCTCAGGCTCGCTAGGGAACAAGCCGTCACTCTCCTCACGAACGGATCGGCATCACTGTCAACCTCACGACCTGCCCTACCGCAACCTTTTCCTCTTAGTGTCAGGATATCAGACACCACCAGTCTTCTTTCCCATTGATCTCGGGCCAACTGGAAAACATGCCATCACTCTCCTATCCACAAAAGGAACTAGAGAGTCTGTGCTACACTCACTATCGTCTCCACCCATCCACCACTGCCCCACTGCCTGCCTCGTCATCCTTTCCTTTGGTGACTCCCTCTTCCTACTTCCATCCTCATCCCACGCCGTCTCGTGAACATCGTTGCCAGCCTCCTCTCTATCAGCCTCCACACGTCCTCTTCATCCTCCGCATCCTCAAACCTGCCCTCGCATCAACTCTCTCTCAGCTTTCCCTGCCTCCTCCCAATCATCAGCCTCATCTCCCGACATCATCAGCACCCTTCTCATCTCCACTTCACCGCGCACAAGGTTTTGCCCCTATGCCCACTCAGCCATCATCAGCTCCTTCGCCTCCGCATCGTTCTTCGCTCAGCACAAGGATCTTCCCGATTGCATTGCCTGTTGCGCGACGACATGCACCCACGCCAAAACTTCCTGCAGCGTACGTGGTTTCGTCCCTGCGCCCACTCCGTCATCAGTCGCCTCCTCATTCCTTCGTCTCCGCATTGCTTTCCGCTCGGCACCAGGATCTGCCCGGTTGCATCGCTCATTGCACGACGACCTGCACCCATGCCAAAACTTCCTGCATTATACGCGGCTCATCCCTACGCCCACACCGTCATCATCAGCCTGTGCCTCTGCATCATTTGCATCTGTGGCCAGCATAAGGACCTGCACGAGCTAGCTGCCCGCTTCGCAGCAGTCTGTACCCATGTTGGCAGTAGATTTCTCGCAACACGTTGGCTCCTACCTTCCCCTTGCCACATTCTATCCCTCCATCTCAGCAGCGCACGTGGTTTCGCCCCTGCACCCACTCAATCGCCGCTCATTCCTCCACTTTTTGCGTCATCTTTTGCTCGGTACACGGATCCGCCCGGTCGCATTGCCAGCTTAGCAACTACCTACTTCCACGCCAAAACATCCTTAAGGCATGTGGTTCCACCCCCTACGTCCATTCCGCTATTCAGCATTCCTCCATCCTCATCAGTCCTCATCAGCTAAACGGCACACGGTTCTGCACAGCTGCATCAAGCATCCACTGAAGACCAGCACTCTTACCCAAGTCCTCGCAGCGCTCGTCCGCTTCTACGGTATACACCACCCGCTCAGCATCCTTCTCCTGTTTATTTCTAGCCTCACTCATCTGCTCGGCAAACAGATCCACGTTGCACTACTTAGTGACTCGCATCCATGCCAACTTCTGCAGCTCTTCCTTTATATCACCATCCTCCCTCTCTCTGCTCCTCTCTCCAACCCCAGCTCCATCTTTAGCAGTATAAAGACTGCTAAAACTATGCTAGAAAACAGACACCAGCAAATGCCACGCACCCTCAACAACTAACCATCATGGCAGCACAAGCCCTCAACTCGACACACATTCCCATCCTAGATCAGGTGGGTGAAAACATCCATGACTGGTATGGTGGCATACAAATAAAGACAAAGCATTCTTTCCTCCGCGCGTATCCATGTCAGGAAATCGGAGGGATCAGTAGAAACCAGATGTCGACTGTGACGAAGTGTAACGAAGGTTCGGCGAAGTAGCGGGCTGTTGATGACTTGTTGATGTCAGAGTGACTCAAGGAGTGAGGACAAGCTGATAGGAAAGATAAGGACCACAGCAGCCAGGACACTAATGCATAGTCACGCTGCTCAAGTGCCGCCCTTAACACTGAGTGGGCGCAGTACCAGATGGCACAGGCGTTGCGGAACTGAGGGCGGTTCAGGAGAGCGGTTTGGGCACGACCGAGGAACGCAGGAGAACGACGAAGGCTCTGGAGGCACTGGTGAGTAAGGCGAGGAGGCAATGACATTGATGTTGATAGGAATGCTGACGGTGAGCCTTAGTTAGGTTGGTGAGCAACGGTGCTGGAGATGAGCGCGACGATGGAAGGAGGAGCAGCCATGGAACAGCTTGAGTATCACAGATAGCAGTGAACTGATGGAAGCGAGGCAATGATGGAATAGCTGATTGATGGATATGAAGATAGCAGAGGCAAGATACAATACGCAATCTACCCATCTAAGTCCTATGGTGGGCGGTACAAGCGGTGACGCCGCAGCCGCCGTGCTGTTGCTTCTGCACATGCTGTAGTCGCGTGCGGTACCATGTGGGCGGTATCTTTGCTTCGGAGTCCCAAGAAGCTCTGTCGTGCTGCTTTGGTGAAGGTGTGAGTCCACCAAAGGGTTGTCTTGTTGTGGAGACCGAGGCGTCTACAGATGTCGGCGTCACGTCCGAGCCCAGTCGTTGTGCGAAAGGTTTGACTGTGCGAGGACGTACGAAGATTGTCTTGCATGAATGTTTGCCGACGGAGATTCTTCGCTTGGTAGTTCTGCTCGGACCGTTCGCAAGGTAGCGAGGAGGAGGTGCGCCGGTTTATTTTGAAGCTCCGAATTTCTTGGTGCCCAGTTCCGGTTCCACGAGAGAGTGGGCAATGGTCCTGGTTCTGGTTTGGACTGATGCTGGTGGCAGTGATGTTATTTCCAACAGCCCCCTTCACTGCCACTCCCGTGAAGAATGGTCCACTAGGAACAGGATCGGTTTCTGGTGAGAAGGCAAAGGGCGGATACACCCATGGTGGTGTGAAGCAGTGACCCCATGGTGCAAGGTTTGTTGGCACCCATTGGTGTTGCCTGCTTGCTGGTTCTGGGGTTGTGGCCTAAACGTCATTGATGTAGAGAGCTGCGAGTGTGGTATCCCCGATTTGCAACATCACTGTTGTTGGGATTCCTTTGCTTGTCGTGAACTCTGGCCATCCCCGGAGATGTGGAGGGAGAAGAAATGCGTCTTCCTGTAGAAGGTTCCCTAATGGTAGAGCAGGAGCATCCGCTGTGTCAAATGGTGCGATGGCATTGTAGCAGAGTTTTTGAAGAAGGAATTGTCTTGCGATATTGTTACTGATGCTGTCAAGGACCAAGGGTAGGAAGTTGGGACATTTGTCGTGGTGAGAGAACCCTGGTGGCTCTGAGGAGTGTGGAAGTCTCAAAGATGTAGGAGGTTCAGGAGCTGGACTTTTAGTAGGTGGAATTCCTTTGGCAGATCCCGTGGGTGACGTCATGGTCATCATGGTTATCGTGGATGATGTCATAGTTGCTGTTGGGGAATCAGAGGTGGAGAAGGAGAGCAGAAGGGTTGATGAAGGCAACGCGAGTGCAGTAGAAGTTTTGATAACTCTATCATCTATTGGTGTTGACTCCTGCACCTCTGCTGGGATGTTCCTTGTGGGATCAGGAAGGTGTGCTTCAGCTTCTGTTGCAGGGGCTGGAGTAGACTTCTTGAGCCGCCGATGAGGTGGGACGTAGGTGGTCCAGATCTTCTGGGTCGTCAGGCTTTCCATTGGTGCAAAACTATTTGCATTTCATGGATTCGTTTGGGAGGAACGCCGTTTACAAGCTGGCTGGTCTGAGTTGGAGTAGGAGCAGAAGCATACCCTGTTTTCAAGAGGGCATATCTTTCAAAATCCCCTGTTGATGACCCTTTTTTATGGGTCTATCTGAAAGGTTTTGAGCTGAAGTTTCTAGTGGTGGGCTCAGTTTTTCCAAATTCCCAGTCTGCTGGCATCTACAGTCCACTTTCTGTCAGACAGATTTCTGGCAGAAGCAGCAGCAGAAGCAGGGGTAGCGCCGCCACCCAAGGGCAGCGTTGAGCATCACCAAAGCTCAAAATGGCAGCAGCAGGCGTGGTAACAGCAGCCCAGCCCTTGGAGAGGCTGGAAGGACGCGCCAACTTCACGTTTTGGAAGATCCGTACCCGCCTCCTTTTGGAGGAGAGGGGCTTGTGGGAGGTGGTGAGCGGCGACGAGCGCGCTCCGCCTCCACAGGCAAAAGGCATCACCGCAGCTGAGGTGGTGGCGAGGAAGACGCCACAGAAAGGTGCAGCAGATGCAAGTTCATCTACAACTGCAGCGGCGGCATATGAGGAGTGGAAGAAGAAGGACAGGCAGGCCTACAGGTTGCTTGTCAACACCATCTCTAACCCGTATCTTCAATACGCGAGTGACAAGGCTACTGCAAAGGAGGGGTGGGACACGTTGTGCAAGAAGTATGAGAGCAAGGATCCTGCATTCCTCATGCTTTTGGAGGAAAAGATGATGGCGCTGAAAATGCAGGGTGGTGAAGGGATGGAGGCGTACCTGGACAGGGCAAAGGAGCTGGCGAAGCAGTTGAGAGCGGCCGGCAACCCTGTGGAATTGACGCGCTTCATCCTCCTCTTGCTGAGGGGACTCCCAACCAGCTACGATACGGTGCGAGAGACGCTGGAGTGCCAGCCAACTCTCGACCTCGACTACATCTGTACACACCTGGTGCAGGTGGAACTGCGTCGCAATGCCGCAAAACGCAATGGCGGCAACAGCAGGAGTGAAGCAGCTTTCATGGCGATGGGCTCACGCAACCAGCAGCAGCAGCAGTCCGAGCAGCAGAGAGGCAAGAAGAAGGGCAAGTGCCATTATTGCTAGAAAGAGGGGCACTACAAGAAAGAGTGCTTCAAGTTCAAGAGGGACCAGAAGGAGGAGCAGCAGCAGCAGTTAAAGCAACAATCTCCACAGCAACAGCAGTAGTAGTCACAGCAACGTCAGTAGCACCAGCAGCAGCAGCAGCAGAACCAGACCAACGTGTGCCATTTTGGCAATATGAATATGGCCANGACCAAGATCCCGCGTGAGCAGAGTCTTGCAGCAGTGGTGCAGGCGACAGATGGTGAGATCTGGCATGCGCGCTACGGCCACATCGGCATGCGCGCCTTGCAGCAGCTTCAAGCAAAGCAGATGGTGCGTGACCTGCCTACCATCTCTAACTTTGAACAGCAGTTGTGCATCGGCTGTTTGGAGGGGAAGCAGCACCGGGAGGCGTTCTCTGGAGCGGGAGCGTGCGAAGGAGGTGTTGGAGCTGGTCCACATGGACCTGTATGGACCGATGCAGACCCACAGCTTTGGAGGCTCTAGGTATTTCCTGACCTTCATTGATGATTTTAGCTGTCACTGTTGTGTACTTCCTTCCTTCCAAGGACCAGTGCTTTGACAGGTTGAAGGAGTTCAAGGCCATGGTGGAGAACCAGACTAGCAAGATGATCAAGGCGCTGCGCAGCGATCGCGGTGGAGAGTNCGACCAAGATCCCGCGTGAGCAGAGTCTTGCAGCAGTGGTGCAGGCGACAGATGGTGAGATCTGGCATGCGCGCTACGGCCACATCGGCATGCGCGCCTTGCAGCAGCTTCAAGCAAAGCAGATGGTGCGTGACCTGCCTACCATCTCTAACTTTGAACAGCAGTTGTGCATCGGCTGTTTGGAGGGGAAGCAGCACCGAGAGGCGTTCTCTGGAGCGGGAGCGTGCGAAGGAGGTGTTGGAGCTGGTCCACACGGACCTGTATGGACCGATGCAGACCCACAGCTTTGGAGGCTCTAGGTATTTCCTGACCTTCATTGATGATTTTAGCTGTTACACTGTTGTGTACTTCCTTCCTTCCAAGGACCAGTGCTTTGACAGGTTGAAGGAGTTCAAGGCCATGGTGGAGAACCAGACTAGCAAGATGATCAAGGCGCTGCGCAGCGATCGCGGTGGAGAGTCTCTGAGCAAGGAGTTCCAAGACTACCTCGCAGCAGCTGGCATCAAGGCGCAGCGTACCGCGCCGTACTCGCCGCAGCAGAACGGTATAGCAGAACGCGCCAACCATACCTTTGTGGAGTCGGCGCGCTCCATGCTGCACACGGCTCGGCTGACCTACGACTTCTGGGCTGAGGCCGTGAGCACTGCAGTCTACATCAAGAACCGCAGTCCAACTAAGGCGCTGGAGCAGATGACACCGTACGAGGCGTGGTTCGGCAAGAAACCGAGCGTGGGTCATCTCCGAGCATTTGGCAGCCTGGCGCACATGCACGTGCCCAAGGGGAAGCGGCAGAAATGGGATGCAAAGAGTGCGCAGATGCTGATGATTGGCTACGACGTGGCAAGCAAGGCCTATCGCCTTTATGAGAGGGATACAGGCCACGTCATCATCTCCAGGGATGTCGTCTTCAACGAGAGCAACGTAATCAGCACCAACATTGTNTGTGAAGAGGCAGTAGAACCAGCAGCTGACGAGACAGTGGGAGCAGAAATCCTTCCTAACCCACTCTCTCCCAATCCTTCCTCTACTCTGACAAAGGGAGAATCACTCTACTCTCCCATGTCTGATGCACCAGATATACCAGCCTCACCGGCAGAAGCAGAGGAGGAAGATGTAGCACTACCAGCAGTAGCAGTTGTGCCAGCAGCACCGTGCCAGTCACCCGCTAATGCTCCAGCACCAGGTCGCAGGTACCCTCTTAGGGTGCGTTACAAGCCTGGTGAGCGCGTCCATTTCTGGATGCTGCAGAAACCAGAACAGATGAACATCGCAGTTGTAGCAGATTTAGATGAGCCAACGTCATACAAGGAGGCCATGACTGCACCGAACGCAGCAGATTGGGCGCAAGCCGTGCAGCAGGAGATACAGTTGCAGCTGGACAACGGCACGTGGGAGCTGACTGAGCGTCCACCTGGGCGTAAGGTGATAAAGTGCAAGTGGGTGTTCAAGAAGAAGCAGGGAGCATATGGTAACCTGGAAAAGTACAAGGCGAGGCTGGTCGCCAAGGGCTACTCGCAGCAGGAGGGCATCGACTACACAGAAACTTTTGCCCCTGTTGCAAAGTTTGCCTCTGTGCGTACGCTCCTCTCTTATGCAGCAGCTGAGGATTTCGAGGTTCACCACATGGATGTCAACACGGCATTCTTGAATGGTGACTTGGAGGAGGAAATCTACATGGAGCAGTCGGAGGAGTTCGTCATGGATGGCCAGGAGCACCTGGTTTGCAAGCTGAAGAAGTCGCTGTATGGTCTCAAGCAAGCGTCGCGTGCTTGGAACCAGAAGTTGGATGCGGCGTTGCAGTGCATGGGGTTTGAGCGCAGCGTGTGACTATAGCGTGTATCGCGGGCAGCATGAGCATGAGATCCTCATCATCATTGTGTATGTGGATGACATGCTCCTCCTTTCTAACAGCATGTCTGCACTGCGGGAGTTCAAGGAGGCGATGCAGGAGCGCTTCCAGATGTCTGATCTCGGGGAGGCGTCATACTTCCTCGGCATCCAGATCATGCGTGACCGCAAATTACGCTCTCTCTCGCTACAGCAGAGTCGCTACATCAAGGACGTCCTGCAGCGGTTCGGCATGGCAGAGGCCAAACCCATCGGCATGCCGCTGGAGACACGGCAGTACCTCGTGAGCTTCAATGGAGAAGCAGATGCAGCTGAGCGGCAGAAGTACCAGAGCGCCGTCGGTAGTCTTATGTACCTGATGGTGGCAACCAGGCCTGACCTCGCACAGTGAAGCGGATCTTCCGCTACCTTGCTGGAACCATCAATGTCGACATCACCTACAACGGCAACGACAACAGCATCATTGGCTACACAGATGCAGATTGGGCTTCAAATCCTGAGACCCGCAAGTCCATCTCTGGACATGTCTTTCTCATGAATGGAGGTACCATCAGTTGGTGCAGCAAGCGACAGGTGGTCGTGGCCACCTCGAGCACAGAAGCTGAGTACGTCTCTCTCAGCTTTGGAGCCAAGGAAGCAGTTTGGCTCTAGCGTCTCATGGCAGAGATGAGTAGGAGTGTAGCAGTTCCAGTTCCTTTGCACATCGACAACCAGAGCGCAATCACACTCGCCAAGAATCCTGAGCACCATGCACGCACCAAGCACATTGACCTCGCATATCACTTCATCAGGCACATGGTACAGGAGGGTGCTATCAAGCTGGAGTTTACTCCAACGAGCAGGCACGTCGCTCATTTCTGCACCAAGCCAATGACCCGTGAGAAGCAGCAGTTCGGCATGAAGGCATGTGGACCCAGCCCACTCTGACTGCGGCAAAGTGGGAGATTGTTGGGAAAGGAGCCGTCCGGCTCAGTTTCAGGTCCACAGGAGCAAGTTCCAGGAAACTTCCAGATGCCTGGTCCGATCGTCAATCCGTCTTCACCATTGAAAAGATCAGGTGGGAAATTATCTACGGTCCAAGTTTCAGGCGGATCCAACGGTCGGATTGGGATATATGAATTTTCGAAGTTTCAGGGGTCATGGACCGCCGATGTCTGGGTGGCCATGGGCAATGGCTCCATGCCTTAGCCTGAGAAAAGAAAAAGGCAAGAGATCCAGGGTCAAGACCTGATGGGAGAAATATCCAAAAAGGTCCTTGGTCTTAGGATTGCCTTGTGAGAGTGTGCTGACTAGGATAAAGGTACCTCACCTTACTTTTTAGGTGATGTGAGATCCTTGTGTGCTAGCCATGGACACATGGCGATTCTCCATGAGTTTGTGGATGATGTGACCACTAGGATATGCCATGAGAGTATTCTCTAGCTCTCTAGGTCGTGTGTGACTGGTCAGCCTGATTATTGGGCTGATTTCGTCCCTTGTGTGAGATTGTGGACTCTAGTGTGTGAGCCTTAGCCTCCATGGCTAAGTGGTGTGGCTTGTGAGAGGGCTGACTTGCCCAAGCTCTAGCTCTATATGTTTTCCATCATTTTGAGTGATTCAACAACCATTCTTCAGCACAACTGATGCCCTTTCAGTCCCACATGCTCGTTGCTCCAAGGCTCCCTCTCTACTCCAGTTCCAACAGCGATGAGGCCCAAGTTGCATCCCAATTGTGCCCTACTTGCGCCCCACTTGCGTCCCACCTGTGTCCTACTTGCGCCTCACTTGCGTCCCACTTGCATCTTACTTGCATCCCACTTGAGCCCCACTCGCGCCTTACTTGTGCCCCACTTGCGCCCCACTTGCACCCTACTTGCGCCCCACTTGCGCCCTACTTGCGTTCCACTTGTAGAATCATTGTGCCTGGCTTCGCCCTACTTGCACCCCACTTGCACCCCACTTGCGCCCCACTTGCAACCTACTTGCGTCCTACTTGCGCCCGACTTGCGCCCGACTTGCACCCTACTTGCGCCCCATCTACACCCACTTGCGCCCTACACGCCCGACTTGCGTCCTACTTGTGCCCCAGTTGCGCCCCACTTGCACCCCACATGCGTCCCACTTGCGCCCCACTTGCGCCCTACTTGCGCCCCACTTGTGCCCTACTTGCGTCGCAGTTGCGCCCCAGTTGCGCCCCACCTGGCCCTACTTACGCTCCATTTGCGCCCCATTTGCAACCCTTTTGCGTCCAACCTACGCCCCACTTGCGTCCAACCTACGCCCCACTTGAGCCCAACTTGCACCCCACTTGTTCCCCACTTGCGTCCCACTTGCGCCCCACTTGTGCCCCAATTGCACCCTACGTGCGTCCTACTTGTGCCCCACTTGCGCCCTACTTGCGCCCCACTTGCGCCCCACTTACGTCCTACTTGTACCCCACTTGCGTCCCACTTGCGTCCTACTTGCGCCCCACTTGCACCCCACTTGCACCCCACGTGCGCCCTACTTGCGCCCTACTTGCGCCCCACTTGCGCCCCACTTGTGCCCAACTTGTGTCCCACTTGCGCCCTACTTGCACCCCACTTGCATCCCAATTGCGCCCCATTTGCGCCCCATTTGCGCCCCACGTGTGCCCTACTTGTGCCTCACTTGCGTCCTACGTGCGTCCCACTTGCGCCGTACTTGCGCCCTACTTGCACCCCCCTGGCAGCCTAGTTGTGTCCCACTTGCACCCCACTTGCGCCCTACTTGCGCCCCACTTGCACCCCACTGGCGCTCTACTTGCACCCCACTTTTGCCCCACTTGTGCCCTACATGAGCCCCACGTGCGCCCCACTTGCACGGTACTTACGTCCCACTTACGCCCTACTTGCGCCGCACTTGCACCCCACTTGCACCCCACTTGCACCCCACTTGTGCCCAACTTGCGGTCCACTTGTGCCACACTTGCGCCCCACTTGCACCCTACTTGCACCCCACCTACGCCCTACTTGTACCCTACTTGCGCCCCACTGGTGTCCTACTTACGCCCCACTTACGTCCCACTTGCGCCCCATTTGCGCCATACTTGCAACCCACTTGCGCCCCACCTGCGCCCCACTTCCACCCCACTTGCGCCCCACTTACGTCCCACTTGCGCCCCATTTGCGCCATACTTGCAACCCACTTGCGCCCCACCTGCGCCCCACTTCCACCCCACTTGCGCCCCACTTCCGCCCTACTTGTGTCCCACCTGTGCCCTATCAAAAGAATGCAGACACGAGAATGGCATGAGCAGAAGCAGGTAGAAGCATCGGAACATGCACAAGTATGTGAGTGAATTAACGGAGACGAGAGCTGCCCCGAGGAGTTATTCGCAGAGCTTGACACGTGCTAAAGTTGAAAGGAGACGAGGTAGGCAAGCTGTGGAGAATCATAGAGAACAAGAGCGAGATGAGTGATGGCTAGTAGAGAGCTGAGCGAAGGTGCAAGAGTGACGGAGCGAAGAGCTGAGAGTTGTGAGAGGCTGGCGAAGACAAGGTATGCGAGAGGAGAGCAGAGCAAAGACACGGCGGCAAAGCTGCAAAACCAAGAAAGGGAACAGTATGGAAGAAGTGTTCTGGTTAAACTTGAGGGAATGAACATCCTTGATAGTGCAGAACATGACAAAAGCTGGAGCAGCGACTTCTTTTCCACTAGCCGCATGCGGTTGCGATGTGGTCGTAATTATTAGGGGTGGCTCGCCTCTGAGTTCTCGATCGTGACCAACAATCCGTAGGCGAGGCGATTTGTGTTAGTTCGGTGTGCAGCCGGAACCTGAACCTTATTCAGAGCTCGGATTATCTCAGGGAGTATGTCAGTATTGACTTCGATATTCTGACTGCCCCCTTGAAGTCAATAATTTAGAGGATGTGGTGCACAGGTCAGATACAGGGATCGCCAGGTCTCGGAAAAGTCTTCATATGGTCGCGTGATGAGTGGGTGAAGGGAATGATGAGTAGTGAGGATGAGCGCCTCCTTCAGAAGGGCTTCGATCCAGTCGGCACCAAGAAGAGATCGTGAGTTCAGGAGACCAAGGAGTACCTGTCAGAGGTTGAACGTGGGAAACTAGAGTCTCCCCATATTGAGTAGAAGTTCAACTATCCATTGATGGTAGTTTGTGGAACCATCTCTTTTCCTGTGCACTTGGGGGGAGTTCCGTAGGCACTCTAGAAGATGAGCAACAATATCAGTCAATGTTCGACTAGGTGTTGACCAGTTAATAAAGTAGATTGGCTTCACTCAAGGTTGAACACAAAGGAGGGCAGTGACTATGTTATTGCTCATGGTCTGCTTGTGTATAGGGAGTGTCGAGAGGAACTGTTGATTCATGAATGCCGTTTGGTGAGATGGCCTTGATGGTGATGTTGTCCCAAGGGGATACCGCCAAGAGCTCATTCTCTTTGGTACGATCTCTTAGAGAGGTGAGGATGGGGATGACAGAGGTGATGGTGGTATTGGATACTGGGGATGAGGGAATGGAGGGCGCTGCCACAACGCCGCGCTCAAAGAGTGCTCTGCCACAGCGAACTTTGTGAATCCAAAGGAAGTATAGAGAAGCGCAAGGACTCATGTAGACAGGTCCATTGATGTAGCGGTTTGTTCCACCAGTTAGCTTGAACAAGGAAAGAGACGAGTGGTGTCCGGGTCCAGTGGCTTGATGACGATCCCTTTGTTCCCTGGCTTTTGCTACGGATGCGGGTGCTAGAGTAGAAGTGGAGGAGGGGTCAAGCTGAAGAAGAGGAAGAGAAAGGTAGAGGAGGTGGAGCAGGTGCTTTCACTGTCACTGGAGGACTGATGGCTTGTGCCCAAGGTATGCTCGAGTCCGACATGCAGTAAGACTGGGGGTGTCCGATGCTTTGGCGAGAGGGAGTACCCTTGCTACTAAGAAGTAGTGAGGATGCAGATGTTTGTGTGCAGAGATGGAACCACGTGCACTGGAGAGAGGGTCGGCGTGGGTGCAGGCCACCACACGGCTGATGGTTTGGCCGGACAACTCTTGATGCCAAGAGTAAGAAAAAAACTTTGAGGATGAGAGAAGCTTGCGGAACGATGTTGGAGTGTGTGCACGGGAAAGCCTCGTGCGCTCCCGAGAAAACGGCGTGGACGCAGGTCGCCGCTAGAGTGGCGGTTCAACCTGTTGGAAATGGAGGAGAGAGGGAGCCTTGGAGCAGCGAGCATGTGTGATTGGAAGGGCATCACTTGTGCTGAAGAATGGTTGTTGAATCACTCAAAATGATGGAGTACATATAGAGCTAGAGCTTGGGCAAGTCAGCCCTCTCACAAGCCACACCACTTAGCCATGGAGGCTAAGGCTCACACACTAGAGTCCACAATCTCACACAAGGGAGGAAATCAGCCTAACAATCAGGCTGACCAGTCACACACGACCTAGAGAGCTAGAGAATGCTCTCATGGCACACTCCTAGTGGTCACATCACGCACAAACCCATGGAGAATCGCCATGTGTCCATGGCTAGCACACAAGGATCTCACCTCACCTAAAAAGTAAGGAGAGGTACCTTTATCCTAGTCAGCACACTCTGACAAGGCAATCCTAAGACCAATGACCTTTTTGGATGTTTTCTCTCATCGGGTCTTGACCCTCGACCTCTTGCCTTTTTCTTTCCTCAGGCTAAGGCATGGAGCCATCACCCATGGCCACCCAGACATCGACGGTCCATGACCCCCGAAACTTCGAAAATTCATATCTCCCAATCCGACCGTTGGATCGGCCTGAAACTTGGACCATAGATAATTTGCCACCTGATCTTTCCAATGGTGAAGACGGATCGACGATCAGAGTAGGCATCTGGAAGTTTCCTGGAACTTGCTCCTGTGGACCTGAAATTGAGCCGGATGGCTCCTTTCCTAACAATCTCCCACTTTGCCGCAGTCAGAGTGGGCTGAGTCCACATGCCTTCATGCAGAACTGCTGCTTCTCACGGGTCATTGGCTTGGTGCAGAAATCAGCAACCTGCTTGCTCGTTGGAGTAAACTCCAGCTTGATAGGACCCTCGTGCACCATGTGCCTGATGAAGTGATATGCGATGTCAATGTGCTTGGTGCGTGCATGGTGCTCAGGATTCTTGGCGAGTGCGATTGCACTCTGGTTGTCGACGCGCACAGGAACTGGAACTG
>SZWC01001750.1:219107-242449 GCA_023375785.1 Penium margaritaceum | reverse complement strand
ATAGATAAAGATTCAACTATAAATATAGATATCAATGTATATGTAGATATAGATATAGATATAGATATAGATTTAGATATAGATATAGATTTAGATATAGATATAGATTCAACTATAAACATAGATATCTATGTATATGTAGATATAGATATAGATATAGATATAGATATAGATATAGATATAGATATAGATATAGTTTTTGATATATATAGTGGTATTGGAATACATATAGATTCAGATTTAGATAGAGATCTAGATATACATATCAATATACATATAGATGTATGTAGACATAGATATAGACAAAGATATAGATGTAATTATATACATAAGTATAGATTTACATACTAAGATACATATATACACAAATATCTATAGCTATAAATATAGATATAAATATAGAAATGGAGATAAACATTGACGTTGATAAACATGTTGATACTTACGTTTAGATTTTGAGGAAAGGACCAAGATAATGCTTGACTTATGTGGCTGGGAAAAATTGGCTGATGAATTCTTGAAAGGGTAATTTTTTAGGAATAATATATTTAATTCTTTGAAATTCATGTTTTCGAATTGTTTGTTTTTTCTGTGTTATATATGAATGATCTCAAGTAAGTTGTGTGATATGGGAAGGGATGTTAAGTGAATGTCGCATACGCGACCTTTACGTCCTTACGCTGGTACGCGTGGTCGTTTCCCTCCATTTTTCCTTGCATAGTTGCGATTGTTGGTGATGGAATGATTGTTTCACTTCTTTCCTGGAATGCGGGCTTCCCATGAACGTTTGGATCTTGACCGAACTCAATCTTGCTGTCGCGGTTTTTGTTGTCCGTTTCATGTTGCCTTTTGGCATCATCGTTGTACAACGTTTCTCTCAGCAAAACATGGATGGTGCGAGCTTATACTTAGTCGGATTCGCTCGCATCCGCGTTGACGCGAGGATAAGCTCGCACCATTTACGCTGCAAAAGTTTGGCTCGCACCGTTTTCGGAATATCCGTACTAGCTCGCACCATTTATGTCTTCGCTGGCAACATTCGCACGACCCTCGCCATTACAGTTTGGATGTACTTCAGTCGTCCGTATTAGGACACTGACTGCTCACGTTCGGGGGTGGTCGGTTGGGGAACCTGCGACTTAAAAAAATTCTGAGTCAATTGAATCGGCTCGTTCGACTTCGCGAAGCAAAACCGTGAAGAAGAGAGAGAAGGAAACTGCTTCACCCACCTAGAACCAGTGCAAAGGTATTCCCAAGACAGAACTAGTTTCCGCACTCCGATAACACGAAAAAAGCACCCGCTAACACAAAAACTACAAGAAAAAGCCAACACGAAGCTTCAAGTCCAGATATGGAAGTGATTGGATAAAATAAGGAAAATATTAAATAATGACATGCAAACACATGAAAAAAAATATGAAATGAGGAATACTATGTAAATTTTTAAGTTATTTCAAGTTAAATGCTAAATTTTATTTCATGTATTCAACAAAAAATTATTATGATAAATATGTAATCCTTAAGAAATATGTCTTGGATTGTCTTTCAATAAATTACTCGAATTATAATAATTTCAATATTCGAATTCTAAAATTTGAATGAATATTTTTATTTCAAAAGAAATTTTCATAATTCATCTTCAAGATGATATTTTTAGGTTGAATCAACTCTTGAAATTGATGAAATTATTTTCAACACATTCTCATCATTTCAATTTTTCATTATGGAAACATTACAACTCACAAAATCATGTATTATTTACAAAATTATGGTATTCATGCATTCATAAAGACATGAAGCAACAATTACATGAACTTTTATGTCCATAATGAACTTTCTTATCAACAAGTTACTCGTGAAAGAGTAATAATGCAGCCTAAGTTAGGATCTTTTATACAAAATCCATTTCTTAAACCATAACTTTCTCATCGACGATTTCAATCATTGTTTAACATAAAAATTGGAACAAAAATATAAGATTATTTACATATCTCATATCATATCTCACATTATATGCGATCTGGTTCTCTTAAACACAAAAAACATTACTTTTTATATAAGTTGCAATAATATCATGCAACAATCATATAATCATATGATACTATGAATTAAAACTAAAGCATGATTCATTGTTAAGATTTACGATAGGTGGATGGGTGAATTTGAAATGGAATAACAGGGTCAAGGCATGGAAGTTAAAATCGGAAATGAATACAAGCATTTCTTGATCACATAGAGAAGTAAATGAAAACTTCCTTAAACCAGCTACGGGGACGTAGCCACAAGTATGGACTTATGCACCCATAAGGCGCACACCCTACATGCCTTCACATAAAGTCAGGGAACTAGACCTAAGGCACACTACATGCAAAGCCACTACCTTCCCCTAAAGGAGGCATAAGCCTTGGTGGGAGGTGTGTCCTAACGCACTGGCTTGTATTGTCAAATTTCGAGGCTTGTATAGGTATACTCTAAAGGTATTAGGAAGAATTGGATGATAAGTGAAGGCATGTGAAGGCATGTATGGACTAAATGGATTGAGCCCCTTAAGTAATCTTAGGAGGGCCTCCATGCAAGCTCTTATCTTAGAGTTTATTCATAGTTGCATAACAACCTAGGTAGTTACATAATCACCTCGACCAACTGAACATTCATCTTGAAGATGAAACATCACTAACAAATAAAGGGCCACTAGAGGTTGAAGATGTAATGGTCGTTGAAGGGTCACGGTGAGGTTGTCGGAGGTTACAGTGGGAGGCTCGCCAATTACCAATCAGGAGGAAGCTAAAGGGTCATAAACCTCCAAGGATGGGCCTCCAACGCCACCATAGATGTTTTCAAGGCAAATGTAAGAGCCTCGTATCCCTCTGTTTAAGAAGCTGAATTTTTTTCCATCCAGAGTAGATAAAATGCACCACAAGATACATCCAGAGTAGATAAAATGAACCACAAGATTTAAGCCAAACACAACCATCAAAACGAGATGAGTCTCAACATTCAAAACTTCAATTATGGTTTATTTTTTTAAATTGATGTAATTAAATTTTTTTTAAAAACATTGTTATTAAGAAAAATCTTACTCCACATTATTCTTGTATTATGGACTTAACAATTACAACATTCACCGATGCATTAAAACACTTTTCGGATTCCATGGAAATTTGTGTGTTTATGTTTGGAGGAGGTCAAAATAAGAATAAGACTATGACAATATATTTTTTTAAGATTTATTCTAATTTCATTACCTTAAAAAATTGTTATTCTTTCTTTTCAATAACATCATTTTCAATGAAAGTTAAAAACAGATGACTTACAATGGTTTTCTCTACGTAAAAATACATTTTAGTTTAATAGTAATATTCTAAAAACATAATGTTATTCATGAAATTCATTATGTATTACCTTATATTGTTATGTATTGAATCAATAAGTGATATGTTTGAATAGACTATTTCGCTTTTCACTATGAAATTCTAATTCAATTTCATGGCCATAAAAAGGGGTTCTGTTTTTCCTCCGCTTTCTCTTCTTAGAAAGGCACATGTAGAATGAGTTCATGTATTTTCTTGTGTTTTGGTGAAAATTCCAATTTTTGACCTCAAAAGCTTATCATTATCTTTTAGTTTCGGTTTTCATCTTTTGTGGTAGCTTTCTTTGCGTTTTTAGAGTCAAAAAACGACTTCTACATCAATCAAATAACTTTGCACAAGTTGTACGTGGTAGAAATGTTTTCATTCTCTCTTTTCTTAGCATAATTACTTTGAGAGATCACAAGAGCCAAAGCAATTGAACAAACAATTGATTGATGTTTTTTACCATAAGATAAATGTTTTTGAAACAAACATGTACATGTGTATCATACATGGACATAAGCATAAACATACACAAGCATATAGATATGTTGAGAGATGCAATTATGCCGCTGGTGTTAAGCTCTGATATGGTGAAGACGACACTACATTTGCAGCAATGTTCAAAAAGGTACGTATTTTACGGTAGATCCCAGGGTCCGCGTCCACAAGGAATTCTCTTCTATAAAGGCCACATACATTTTGGCAACCAGCCCTGAAACAGCCTAGAGGGCTTGGTGTGTGACATAGTGTGTTGGCATGGGCAACGGGGTTGCGCATGCCTCTACTTAGCTCTAGCAAGGAGGGGAGCTACCTACTACACAGCACTACATAGCTATCCTAGTAAGGGACTACTGTATCTCACTGGGAAATACTCATGCACCCTTCGCATGAGATCCACACTACATCACCATGACCATGCATGGAGCCTAGTCCCTTCTACCTGCATGGGCCAATCTGGTACAAGCTTCAGGAGGCTCTTGATCAGCGAATCTTGTGTAGTAGTATGGCACGATCAACGATCCTCAGAGAAAAGCCTACTTAGCAAGTAACCTGTTGGGGAAGCTCTACATGAACACTTCATAAAGCTTCCTTAATGAGGAAGCTTCTCCTTGAACCAGGAGGGATGCTAGTAAAAACTTTGACCTATAGGAAGCTTTGCCTGAAAGGAAGCTACCCAGAGGAAACAGACCTCAACCACCTTAAGGAAGCTTCTCCTTGAAGTGGTCAACTTGCCAGGTTCACATGTGTAAAAGGGGAAGCTCCTCTCAATTCAAATCAATCCTTATACTCTGCAAGAATTTAGCTTTACTCAAGCCTCTAATGGGGGCCCAAACCAAGACTCCGCTAGAGATTCCCGTAAGACCCCTATGAGCCTAGCAAGGCCTGCAAGCCTGGGTGGAGGCCACCCTTAGAGGCCATTCAATCTAAAGACTACGCCAAGACCATTACCACGACAGCCTACAAGGCTTAGCAAGTCGTTCCCCATCCATGGGTCGGGAGCTGTGCTATTCTAGCTACCCAAGTATCTTTCATGTACCATACTTGTAATTTGTATCAATCGGGATTTCACTCCACACTTCCCAACCATTCACTTGCCATTGTACAAGCTGCATTATCAATCACGTAAAGATCCTACCAACAAGATTTCTGGTCCTTACTATCTATTCTTCAAGATAAACATGGTATTAGAGCACGAGGTGGTGATCTCAGCAATTTGTAGCAGTAGCAACAACAGACTACATTGGTGGTGAAGACGTTCTCCACAATTTTTGTACAAGTGATGGGTTAGAGGCGAATGTGCTGCCACTTTGCACGCTTGAGCGACGTTCCACGTGCATAGAAGCAAAAGCAACATGAAAGAGGAGAACGCCCAGTCAGCTTCTCCTGCCCTTGATGATCTATCAGTTTTACATGGCATGCACATGCACTAAGAGCACAAACGCCATTTTCTAGACCACACACAACGTCAAGCTGCACAGGCGCAATGCTTGGCTGAGGAGGCACAACGTATGGCACAACAAGAAGCTGCAATACGTCAAGTTGTGGAGCAAGAGAGGGAGGCACTGAGGTATCCAATTGTCGCTCAAGATCTCCTACCTCAATAAGAGCAGCTTTCCCATTCAACTCAAGCATCGAAGATGTAGTAGCCATTATAGTCGTATGCTGTTCAAGAAGTTCAAATCCCACAGCTTCAATAATAGCTGGCATGGGATCAACAACAGCAGCTTCAATAGCACCACCTTCAACAACAATAGCAGCAGCAGCAACAACACATGCAATGCTAACATGGTTCACAAGGATCATCCGCACATCTGCCACAAGGAAGGCCTCCTCCAGTCATGCAACCAGCCATGTCTCCACAGATGCAGCTGGCTACACCACCATAAGGAGGCATGCCACAACGGTTTGTGGTTTAACAACCACGACTAACTCCGATGGTGTGACCCATGGCACTCTACCAACGGATGCACCAAGCACAAGTGCTGCAGCCTTTTTCGGTGCAACCAGCGCCATTCCATGTGGGAGCAGCACGATCACCACATGTGGAAGAACCCGCAGCACAAAGCTTTGTCCCAGTCCTACAAGCGACTGCATATGGCAAGGCATATCAAGATTCACATATTTGATGGCGAGAACTTCCAACATATGGCACAGCAAATTCAAACAAGATGCCTACATTCATTGCATCTACAAGTTCTACAATTGCAACTACACGCCTCCGCCTCCTCGGTCGCTGTCAAGCGTGGTGGCATATTTCACGTACTTTACCTGTGTAACTAGGTGCCCCTTTTTTCTGGCATACTCGGGGCCTCGTCCGAGTATTGGGGGCATGCAGGCCTTTTTCAGATTTTCGGAAATCCAAGTCGCGGTCGAGCTCACCTCTGCTCGACCGCCGATGCGAGGAGGAGGAGGAGGAGGAGGAGCGAGCGAGCGCGTGAGCGAGCGCCGGAGTGGGGGTCACGCCGGCGCTAGGGGGCTGTTTCGCGCGAACCCCCACGCGGCGTTCCGAACACGCCACGCGGGGGTGGCTTCCCCCCTCTCGACGGGTAGCGTACCGGCGACGCTACCCGCCGAGGGGTCGTTTCGACGGACGGCTCCCGGCAACTGCGGCGGTCAACGGCGGCAGTAAAACCGGTGACTGCGACCGTGCGACGGTCGCAGTTCTCCAGTGGCGTGCGCAACACGGTGACCGCATCCACCGCCGAGAAGCATACGGGAGCAACGACGCGGCTCGCCGAGAGACAAGATCAACCGTCGATCTCAACGATCGACGGCCGGGGACTTCTCGCACTAAGCATTAGGTGCAAGTAGAGCACCAGGTTCAGGTGCAAGCAGAGCACCGAGTTCAGGTGCAAGTAGCTTGTCATACCAAGCTAGGAAAGCAGTAGGCTGAGCCCTGGGCTAGCCAGCCAGACAGTATAAATACCCTGTACTCAGTTCAATCTCATTAACCTGTATTTTCCAGCTCTGGCTTCCTAAAATCTCCAAGTCTATCTTTCCGCTGCGACTATGCTCTCCACACACCAAGGCTAAATCTCCAGAGAGCACCCACTCTCACATCTGGTATCAGAGCCAAAGCCACACGTTGGGCGGAAGCGCTGCCGGAGCTCGCGAAACTTCAAGGAGCGAAGGCACGGACTACGCCAGACAACGTCGAGGCTGATCGAGAGGGAGATTGTTGGACCAGACTTCGAAGCCAACACACGAGCCAACCTCTGGAGAATTTTCTACATTTCCAGAGCGTCCACACGGCCTACCGTGCGCGCGCGGGAGACGACGGGTGACTCCCACGCACTTTGAAGACCTCAGATTTTTGTCCTGGACTACTGAATTGCTGTCGGAAAATTTTTCGATTGCTGCCGAAACGCTGCCAAATTTTTTCGAAGGATCTCTTGTGGCTAAAATTTATCTAGAGCCATGGAGCAGGCCCTGCAGCAGATCGTAGAGCAGCTGGGAGCCCTCAAGCTAGAGAACGAGCGGCTCAATCGGCAGATGGCTGACCTGCAGGACGGGACTGGCGCTGGACAGGTTGGGGCGACCCGGTCAAGGAGTCCGCCAAGACCAAAGCCAAAGGCTCCGGAAGTGTTCAATCCCTCTGTCAAGGGAGCGAGCGTTCGGACCTGGTTGTTCGCAATGAACAGCTACTTTGGGGCTCTGGGTCACCCTCCAGAGGACGATGCTATGCGAGTGTCATTCGCGGTGACACTGCTACGCGGAGCAGCATTGGAGTGGTGGAGGCAGCTGAATATGCTGGCCACTCGAGATGGAGGTGGGAACGCAGCTGTGCAACATGCCGTGTTGTGGCAGCCAGGCGCGGGGCGAGCTGAAGCTCGTGTGCCGACGACATGGGAGCAGTTCGAGCAAGCCATCAGAGATCGATTTGATCTCGTTAACGCTTCCATGGTCGCACGCAACAAGCTTAAGCAGCTGAAGCAGATCGGCTCAGTGCAGGAGTACACACGCCGTTTCTTGGCGTTGTGCTCGGAGATCGACGACATGAGTGAGCCGGAGATGGCAGACAAGTACCATGACGGTTTGAAGGCAGAAATTCAGCGCACGCTGGCACTCAGCGGAATCACGGAGTTCCAGGCAATGGTAGCAACTGCTGAGCGCGTTGACGCGCTACGCTACCATCGAGGGGGTTTCCGTGAGAAGCAAGAGAATTTTCAGCTTCGAGCACAGCACCAACAAGCTGACCCCATGGAGATCGACGCAGTGCAAGAAGGCCAGCAGCAGAGCAAGCCGCGTGGTGGGAACTGCTGGATCTGCGGGAAGCCTGGGCACCACAAGAAGGACTGCAAGAAGAAGCAGCAGGGAAACGGCAACCAGCAGTGAGTGGCGGGCGGCCATCTGCTGGGAAAGCTTCGTCCGCATCAGCGAACACCAGCCCCGAAAGTCCTTCGACAACTAGGGAGCTGCCAAGTGTATTGCTGCAGAGCGAAGGAAGCGGGAGCGTTCCCGGGATCCTCCTGAAAGCCGAAGTTTTATTGGCTGGTTCTGCGGACGGCGAGGGGCGCCAGACTCGCCGGCAGATTAAAGCGTTACTGGATTGCGGCGCGTCGCACTCATTCTTCAGCGACGAGCTTGCAAAGAGGTTGGGGCTTGCACGGCTACCCGAGAAGCCAACTATGGCCAAGTTGGTACAAGGGGAGCTGGAGTGCGGACTGCCTCTGAAGCCTCTAAGGATCCGTCTGGGCAAGCTGTCGTGCAATGTGAACTTTTGCACGTGCCCGATGGACACCTACGACGCCATTTTGGGGCGTGACTGGCTGCACCGGTGGAATCCTGTTGTGGATTGGGTGCGTAGCTAGGTGAAAGTGAAGAAATGCGAAGAGCAAATAATTTTGCCGTTGTGGGCAAAGGACAAGGACTCTAAGGCAGGCAAGGTGCCGCAGTTGAGTTACGTGCAGCTGAAGCACTGTCAGCACAAAGGGGATCAAGTGTACCTTGTGTGGATACGGCAAAAGGCATCAGCTGAAGAGGTGGAAGTGTTGGCAGCGGAGACAAAGCAACCGGAGGGAGATCAGCAGATAGCACCTGTACTAGAGCCGTCGGAAGGCGTCAAGGGAGTGTTGGACAGCTACGGTGACGTATTTCCTGCTGAGCTCCCAAAAGGTTTACCACCGAAGCGGGACATCGACCACAAAATTGATCTGGTTCCGGGAGCAACTCCAACGGTACAAGCTGCTTATCGCATGAGCGATAATGAGCTGGGTGAGCTGAAGAAACAGTTGGAGGAGCTGACGGAGCAGGGGTTCATCAGACCGTCGGTGTCACCCTACGCTGCACCGGTCCTCTTTGTGAAGAAAAAGACGGGGGAGCTGAGGATGTGCGTGGACTATCGCGCACTGAATAACGTAACAATCAAGAACCGGTACCCGCTACCAAGGGTCGAGGAGCTGTTTGACCAGCTGAGGGGAGCGCAGTTCTTCAGCAAGATTGACTTGCGCTCGGGGTACCATCAGATCCGGATTGCGGAGCAGGATGTGGAGAAGACGGCGTTTTGGACGCGGTACGGTCATTTCGAGTACCTCGTGATGCCGTTTGGGTTGACCAACGCTCCTGCAACGTTCATGAGCCTCATGAACAGGACCTTCCACCCTCACTTGGACCAGTTCGTGGTGATGTTCCTCGACGACATCCTCATCTACTCCCGAACTCTGGAAGAGCATCAGCAACATCTTCGCCAGGTGTTGGGAATTCTTCGGAGAGAGAAGTTATTTGCCAAGCTCTCCAAGTGTGAGTTCGAGAAAAGGGAGGTGGAGTTCCTTGGGCACATCGTCAGCGGCAAGGGTCTCCGCATGGACCCAAAAAAGGTGGAAGCAGTGAAGCAGTGGCCGACACCAAAGTGCGTGCGTGACATCCAGGTGTTCCTTGGGTTTGTCAACTACTACCGGAAATTCATCCGAGGGTACGCAGAAAAGGGTGCGCCACTGACTCAGCTGCTGAGGAAGGATCACCAGTGGGAATGGGGCGATCAGGAGCAGAAGAGCTTTGAGGAGCTCAAGACTGCCATGTGTGACGCTCCTGTTCTGGTGCATCCGGATTCATCCAAGGAGTACGTCATGGCGACGGACGCAAGCGACTATGCCATTGGGGCGGTGCTGATGCAGGATCACGGAAAAGGACCGCAGCCAATTGCGTACGCGTCTCGCAAATTGCGAGGTGCGGAGCTGAACTACGCAATCCATGAAAAGGAGATGTTGGCGGTGATCCATGCGTTCAAGCACTGGCGGTGCTACCTCGAGTCGCGGCGCTGCGTGGTCTTCACGGACCATTACGCCCTGAAGTACCTGAAGACGCAACCGAACCTCAGTCGCCGACAAACTCGATGGATGGAATTTCTTGAGGGGAGTTTCGACTACAAGATCCAGTACAAACCTGGGAAGGTGAACCCGGCCGATCCTCTGTCGCGGAGGCCGGACTTGAGCCTCAATGCCATCTCAGTGCTGATGGGATCTCCAGTCATGCATAGCCTGTTCAAGCACGGCTATGGCGTGGACAGTGAGTTCACGGGTGGTGCGCTGAAAGACGCCACGTGGGATGGAGTGCATTGGCGAAGGGGTCAGGAGCGGAGGATTGTCGTGCCGGACTATGTGCCATTGAAGCAGTTGTTGCTAGAGGAGGCGCATGACACCCACTACTCGGGTCACTTCGGCTTTGACAAGACGCTCAAAGCCTTGGCACGCCAATATTGGTGGTCGTCAATGGCGACTGACTGCAAGAGGTTTGTGAGCAGCTGCGATGTGTGCCAACGCATCAAGGCGCGGAGGACCAAGCCACCAGGGGAGCTGCAACCATTGCCTATACCAGAGAGGCCGTGGACCGACATCTCGATCGACTTCATTGGCGGGTTGCCTGTGACGCAGCAAGGCAACAACACGGTGTTGGTGGTGGTGGACCGTTTCTCCAAGATGGCACACTTCATCGCATGTCCTGAGAGCATCACAGCTGCCGAGACAGCTCAACTCCTCCTCAGTCATGTCATCAAGCTGCATGGAGTGCCGCAGTCGGTGGTCTCGGATCGCGATCCACGCTTCACTTCACGATTTTGGAGAGATCTCATGGAGAAGCTGGGCACACGAGTGCAACTGACCACGGCATATCACCCACAGAGCGATGGACAGACAGAGCGCACGAACCAGACTTTGGAGCAGCTGTTGCGGAGCATGGTCCCACCGGATGGAGAGGGTTGGGAGGAGAAGCTCGGAGTGGCAGAGTTCGCCTACAACTCAGCAGTGTCAGCATCAACAGGAAAATCACCGTTTGAGGTGGTCTACGGCCACCAGCCACTGAGCCCAGCCGCCCTTGCTACGACAACATCTCTTCCGGCTGTGTAGCAGATTGCTGAAGGGTTTGCCACCACTTGGGACGTGGTACGGCAACGGCTGTTGAAGGCACAGAAGCAACAGAAGCAGCAGGCTGATAAGCATCGCTCTGCGGAGGAGTTCCAAGTGGGAGATCAAGTGATGCTGAACTCTGCTAACCTGCAGCTGATGGGAGTTGGGAGTCCCAAACTCAAGCCGCGATGGGTGGGTCCGTTCCGCATTCTAGAGAAGCGGTCGGCCGTTTCATACAAGCTAAAGCTGCCAGCTCACTACACCATTCATTCGGTATTCCACATCTCCCTGCTTCGTGCCTATCGCGACCCCAACACCTTCTTCCAGGGTCGCGGGACAGCTCCACCTCCTACTGTCCAGGTTGAGGGAAGTGAGGAGTTTGAGGTGGAGAAGATCCTGGCGGACCGCTAGAGGGGACGACGGCGTGAATTTCTGGTGCAGTGGAAGGGGTACCCGGCGGAGCATAACTCTTGGGAGCCAGAGGCCAACTTCCATGTCGCGGGTACCAACACTGTTCTCCAAGAGTATCTTAGGCGCGCCGGGACGTCACGCCTCCGACGGGGGGGGTGAATGTAACTAGGTGCCCCATTTTTCTGGCATACTCGGGGCCTCGTCCCGAGTATTGGGGGCATGCAGGCCTTTTTCAGATTTTCGGAAATCCAAGTCGCGGTCGAGCTCACCTCCGCTCGACCGCCGATGCGAGGAGGAGGAGGAGGAGGAGGAGCGAGCGAGCGCGTGAGCGAGCGCCGGCGTGGGGGTCACGCCGGCGCTAGGGGGCTGTTTCGCGCGAACCCCCACGCGGCGTTCCGAACACGCCACGCGGGGGTGGCTTCCCCCCTCTCGACGGGTAGCGTACCGGCGACGCTACCCGCCGAGGGGTCGTTTTGACGGACGGCTCCCGGCAACTGCGGCGGTCAACGGTGGCAGTAAAACCGGTGACTGCGACCGTGCGACGGTCACAGTTCTCCAGTGGCGTGCGCAACACGGTGACCGCATCCACCGCCGAGAAGCATACGGGAGCAACGACGCGGCTCGCCGAGAGACAAGATCAACCGTCGATCTCAACGATCGACGGCCGGGGACTTCTCGCACTAAGCATTAGGTGCAAGTAGAGCACCAGGTTCAGGTGCAAGCAGAGCACCGAGTTCAGGTGCAAGTAGCTTGTCATACCAAGCTAGGAAAGCAGTAGGCTGAGCCCTGGGCTAGCCAGCCAGACAGTATAAATACCCTGTACTCAGTTCAATCTCATTAACCTGTATTTTCCAGCTCTGGCTTCCTAAAATCTCCAAGTCTATCTTTCCGCTGCGACTATGCTCTCCACACACCAAGGCTAAATCTCCAGAGAGCACCCACTCTCACAACCTGGGTTGCTTTCATGGTGCAAGACGACCACTTCACTCCTCACATTCAGCAGACCATACGGATGTACGAGGAGACTAATGAGCAAGCTCGCCAAGCCCGGTCCTACCTACTAAGGACCTACATGTTTGATGACTCAATCTTCAAATCCAACCTCCTAGCCAAGATTTCGCACATCAACCTTTACGGCTTTGTCAACATCAAATGCTACATCAAAAGAGCAAAGTCACTTCATGACCAACTTCCAATGACATACACCCCGGTCTTTAAGCCTATTTTGTGACCTTTTACCTCAATGAACTTACAGTGGATTGGGACGACGTGTGGAAGGTACTAAAACAAAAGCATTAAGCTAAGATTGTAAAAACATACATCTGCAAGATGCTTTTGACAAAGCAATGCAACCCACAACCAAAAAGAGAGAAGGAGAGAATCCTTAGCAATGTGATTTACCAAAGTGTGAGTGCTACTGTGTGCACTCCACTATCGTTGTGGAATAGCCGGTCCATGAAGGACTCCGCGTCCACCGAATCAACCGCCCACTCTGGACAAAACGCCAGCATTCGCAGTGCGTGCAACCAGAATGGAGGGTCATGACCTACAATTGAGTACCATTGTAGTTTGAAGATTTGGCACATGAAGCGAGAGCGCAAAAAAATTATGTGGGATGAGAATCAAGCAAGTCCAAAAGAACGAAATAGAGAAAAACTAGAAGGGAAAGGGGAAGAAGAAGCAAGTTGGCAGTAAGGAGAAGAAAACTGAAAGGGGCATGAACAAAGAAGTAGGGAAGCAGGATAGAGACAAAGAGAAGCAGTTTGACTACACAAGATCTGTAGTCTAGCTTTCATCCAAGGAGAGTGATGAGCTTGTCCGCTCCACCTATGTGTAGCATGTTCATAGCGTGTGCACTTCTGAGATCATCCATGAAAAGGCTTGCCTCCACAAGCTTGAATCCTGCGCCAAAGGCTTTGTCAAGGTGGCAAGAAAAATGACAGATGCCTATTAGGGTCAAAGAAAAGGTACCAATGACTAGGTACAACGATACTCAGCTGAAGTTTGGGGGTGAGCTATACATTCCTCACATTGCTTTGAACCTCCTCTCACTAATGCAGCTAATGAAGGGGGGTGCGTGGATTTTCAGCAGCGAACAACAAGTGACCCTTAAGATCCCTAAAGGCGAGACCTTCGCTAAAGGTTGCCTTCGTCCTCACTATATGATTCAGCTAGACTTTGAAGCACCAGCTCAAACAAAAGGGCCTACAATGTCCTTTGCATAAGCTATACTCCACCACGTTTATGGCGCACACCTCAGTTTGTGGCATAGACGGCTCAACCACATCAGCAACAAAACGCTATAAACATGTAGAAGCACAAGCTGGTCCATGTACTTCATATCAAGGGAAGTTGCAGCAAGGACATATGAGAAACTTGTGCAAAGTATGTGTGTGCTAAATTGCCACGCTAGATGTTTCCTGTGGCAGCAAAGTGTGACATCATCCAGAAGTTGAAACAAGTCCATAGTGACATATATGGACCTCTACAAACGGCCATAGTCTATGGGGGACATGAGTAACACTTGCATTTTGTTGACAATGCCACAAGGATGGTGTGGAGCTATCCACTGTACATAAGGGACGAAACACAAGCATGCTTTTTCAAGTGGGTCATAATGGTCAAATGGCAACGCAACAGGGAACTACAAGTCTTATGCTCCAATAAGGCAGGCAAGTACAGGAGTACAGAGTTTGCCACATAACTAAGGTGTCTCGTCATTGTGTAAAAATTCTTTATGCCTTACACTCCACAGCACAATGGTGTGGCAGCAAAAGAAAATTGCACAATCTAAGAGACGCTGATGTCGGTGCTGATGGGAGCACAACTCGACAACTCGTGGTGGCCATTTACACTCTGGCAAGCAGTGTGGGTATGCAACCACATGCTACATGTGTCACTACGGAGCGTGACACCAATCCAAGCATAGCATGATGACAAGCTTGACATCTTTGTGCTACGCACCTTTGAGTGCATGTCACTCCTCCATGGCCCTAAGGAGCATCGGTAGAAGCTAGTTGCAAAAGTAGCATGGGGATTTTTCCTCAGTCTGAGCCCTAAAATGAAGGGGACAAATTCTATGACATGAACTCCCATTGCATCTTCATCAACAGAGACGTATTCCTTTTAAAGAACCTGCCACGCACTTCTTGGGAAACTAAGCATTTTAGTGAGCCTACTGTCCTCCCAAATTTGTATGAATCTTACGTGGAAATGCCTGAGAAAGGGGAAGCTAACAGTGTGCCACTCACCATTCTTCATCTAGATGAGACAAATCAGCAGCCAGTGGCCCCATGTGTGTCCCTTGATGCTCGTAGGGACAAACGCATCACGAGTCTTCATGAGGCGCTCATAGTACCTCATGACAAACCGAGACCGTGACCGTGCAAGATGGTGTGCATGCAACAACGAAACCACATGATGGAGCTGCTCGGCATCCGTGGTGCCTCACGCACCTCCTACAACAACAGTTGTAATAACAAGAATAACAAGAGATCAATTAGGCAAATCAACATATCATGGTCTGCTTTATCTATAAAAAGGCCGATGATGGCCTGGCAAACTTCACCACCACGCACCTGGCACCTCTCGTCTCAACGGGCACGCATCCACCAAAGCCAAGGACTCTGACACAAGCATTGCAAGGTGAGTATGCCACACAATGGGAAAAGGCACTTGACGCAAAGATCCAAAGTCTCATGGGTCAAGGGACGTTGGAGCTCACGGAGCTTCTATCTTAATCTCTAGCACTAGGATTAGATGGATGTTTCGTGTAATTCACAAGTTCAACGCTCACCTTGTCGAAAAGGGTTTCACGCAAGTAGAGGGGAAAGACTTCTTCGACAGCTACGCCTACATTAACTGCTACACCACTACCGGCATCATGTTGGCAGTTGTAGTAGTGATGGATTACGAGGTGTAGGAGCTTGACGTAAGCAATTATTTTCTACATGGATGGATACAACCGTTTGCATGAAGGAACCATTGGGCTACAACGACAATAGTGGTAAAGTGTGCAAGCTAGTGAAGAGTCTGTACGAAGTGAAAGAAAGCCCCCTACTGTTGTAAAGGAAGCTAGAAGCAGTGTTAAAGTCTCCCAACATTGAGCCTCCAACATACAACGACTGCCACTTTGTCCATCGTTCATCACCAGACACAACGCCGGTTGCTACATGCTAATCTATGCCGATGACATTCTTGTCATCGATTCATCGGAGGATTTTATCAAAGTGACAATAGCCGCCATCGCACAAGAAGTAAATGTGACACTCATGCCTAGCTCTGAATACTATGTGGGCATGAACATCAAATGCGTGCCTGAAGCACATACACTTCACTTGAGCCTGCAGACATACAATTGTAAACATTACAAGAAATTCAACATTCACGATTGACATGTACCAACACTTTTGTCACAATAGTAGTTCACACATCACGGAAAGAAGGGGAGAAGCAAGATCGTCTACCGTAGTAGGGGTGGAATGCAAATGCATGCAACAAGTTGTACACAACTAAAAACAGTTCACTATAAGCAAATTAGTACATGGCAATGATACTTGTACAAAGCTGGTGTGCAAAGAGCTCAACAGAGCACTAGGCTACCTTAAGGCAACATGTGACACCAGTCTTGTATTTTGGACAGCAGCCAACCTCGACCTTGAGTGCTACGTTGACGCAGATTTTAGAGGAACGAGGGAAGACCATCAGAGTATGTCAGGTTTTGTGTACTTCCTTGGCGATGTAGTAGTGTCCTACACTAGTAGGCAATAGAACCAAATCACACTCAGTTTAGTTGGAGCTTAGTACGTGGTTACTACTTTAGCAGCACAAGAGGTCATGTATCTTTACAACCTCTTAGAGGACATTGGATTTGCTCAAATGCAATAGACAGAAACATATATTTGACAATAAGTGAGCAATTGACCTTGCAAAATTGAAAAACGTTAGAGGCAAAATGAAGCACATTCACCCTCGTAGGTATTGGATCCGTTCAAAGGACAAAGACAGCACGATTGAACTCGTGCATGTGTGAAGAACTAAACAAATAGCCGACTTTATGATAAAGAGCATCTCGAAGGAAATTTTCTACATGTGCGGAGGGCATGGTAGTCTCACCTCCAAAGCCCTGTTGTTCTACATGCGAAAACGGCCGGCCGTGGAGGGGACGCGGAATCAAACACACAAACCTCCGCCATCGCAAAAGCCTGCTTTATGCAGACAAGTTTCAAATGCTTAATGGTGCATAAGATAACGTTGACTGAAGCAAGAAATTCCAAAGCAACGGTCTTGCTAGCACACGTTCATCGTTCAAAAAATAAACATGGCTATCGTGGACCACGGGACTATGCCGTTTGTTTTTCAATGCCAACACTAAAAACCACCACCACAGAACAGTGTAATGTTTTTTACGGCCTTGAGATTATTTAAACATCCCTAGCAGATTTGAAGTACTTTTTCCTAGCTAAAGAGGAATTTCAGTTCAAAAGCCAGTTTCATGTTTCTTTTTCAGTTGGAGGACCCACGAGCAAAGACAAAATCCTCACGGTTAGAAATGAACCTGTCAGAACTGCAAAAGCCGTTTCAATCCATAAAAATGGTCGCGAGCAGCAAAAGAGTCAAAGAAGAAAAGGATAAAAAATTCTTGCAGCACAATCACAAGCTCCCAAAGCAATAGGAGTAGCTCAAACAATTAAGGCGGTTGCGCGTTTACATTGACCTCTGTGAGAAGGAGAAATTGTCGACCGAGCAGCCGAAGCAACTAATGTACCCCGCACAACTAGCGTAGCTGCGAGGTCCAAATAGGTGCTTTCAATAAGAGAGTGCAAGCGAGCAATGGAGGGAGAAAAAAAAGAAGAAAAGGGTCAACGAGGAAGCAGGAGAGCGGCCATGGAGCTTGTAGTCGCTCGTGCAAAACCCTCGCTACTAACGTCAGCATGCAAGGGGGAGCAAGACAAGGGCCCGCTCATTGAGAGTGGCCACCCTACAAGGAAGAAGTGTAGCAACAACAAAGAAGGGGAAAAAACTGGTAACGGAAACAACAAAAGTGTAAATAATTCAGAGAGAAGCAGAAGGAACATTGCATTAGCGTCAAAAGGGAATTACATTAGGTGTCTCCTTGACTATGCACTAGCCATACTCTCACTTGTAAGTGTGTGTCCCACACTCGCAAAAGATGTTGAGTAGAACAAAGCCTCACCTTTACCAGCAAAATCAAACGACGCGCCCTTGATTCGGCAAAGGAGTACACGAACAACCATCACGGATAATGTGAGCAACAATGGCCGTTTCCAGTCAACAAGTAGTGGACATCGGGAATGAAATGGTTTTTTCAACATAGAACAACAGTAAAGCTGATGTACCTCCTATAGATCAGTTGCTTGCAACCGTCTTTTTTACCACTCTAGTAAGTAAAAAGTCAACACAAAAACCATAAATGCTTCTTATGGAAGCTTCTCCACCTTTAGAGGGTTAAGAAGGATGTTGCAAGGAGCCTTGGGAGCAAAATCAAAATGTGAAGCCTCATCTTCATAAAGCACCTGACTAGTTGCTTTAACATGAAGCAAGCAAAACATTTCTGTAGTGGCCCCAACTCGACCTAACAATTTTTTGTTACGACAAGCTAACCAAAAGGAGGATTAGTGGACCCGAAATAGGCCGGAAGTGACCTTGGCACTAATTGAAGAAGAAACAATGTTTTCTTTGAGTGTAGAAGCTGATATTCACAATTTTTCAGATTTTCCACACAACCAAGAGAACCCTGAGTTCAAATTACTTGACCAAGATACCTTGGAGTCACTTGAGGCATTTTTCAAGAGCGCGCAGAACTGACATGATTCGAACCACCAGCGCACCAATCAAGGGAGTGTGTTAAGAGGTGTGATTACTACGTTGGTGTGAAGTTTTGTACAGTGAACACGACTTTGCATTCAGAGAAGTGAACAAAACGTTACGTATTTTGCGATGAATACTCGTGTCCATGTCCGCTGGGTATTCTCTTTTGCACAAGGGGGACGAATTCTAGCAACCACCCTTGAAATCTCCTAGAGGGCCTAGTGTGTAATGTAGTGCGCTAGCAAGCTCATGGGGGTTGTGCATGCCTCTAGTTAGCTCTAGTAGGGAGAGGAGCAACCTACTATAAACAACGCACAAGTATCCTGATTAGGGACTTCTCCATGTGACTGGGCAAGACTCATGCACCCTTGGCATGAGATCCACACTACATCACCATCACCATGCATGGAGCCTGGTCCCTTCTACATGCATGTTCCCATCTGGTATAAGCTTCAGAAGGCTCCTAATCAACGCATCTGTTGCAACAGCACGGCACGATTGACGATCGTCGTACAAAGGCCTAGAAAGCAAACAACCTCCTACGGAAACTACACCTGAACACTTGATGAACTTTTCTCAACAAGGAAGCTTCTCTTTAAACCTATAGGGATGCCAGTAACAAATCTGACCAGTAAGAAACTTTACCTGGTACGGAAGCTCCCCCAAGAGGCAGCAAACGTGAACCAGCTGAACGAAGCTTCTCCTTAAGGTGGTCAACTTGTCATGTCCACAGGTATAAAAGGGGAAGTTCCTCTCAACTCACATCTATCTTAGAATTCTATAAGAATTCAACCCTTCTCATGCTTTTACATTTAGAGCCCAGACCAAGACTCTCTTCAGCATCCCTCCAAGGCCTTTGTAAGCCTGAGAAGGCCTGCTACCGTCGGTGGAGGCTACACTAGAGGCTAATCGACCTGGAAACATCGCCAAGACCCTTGCGACAACGGCCTACAAGGCCTAGCAAGGTGATGCCCCTCTGTGGGCCAAGAGTTGTGCTAGCCTAGTTTGCCTAAGATCTTTTGTTTATCATGCTTATACTTTGTATCAATCAAGATTTCAGTCCACAATTTCCAACCCTTCTCCTGCTATTGTACCAGCTACACTACTGATCACTTAAAGATTCTAGTAGCAAGGGTCCTAGCCCTTGCTGTCCATCTCATAAAATCAACAAGATACACACATGTGTTCACATTCAAGTACAGATACACATGCACACACATACACAAATCTATGTATTGCCTATGTAACTAATGTAGCTACTAAACCTAAAGAACAAAGTTGGAGAACTACTCGCATGGCAAGGGACACGACAAGTAGGTGGATTATGGGTCAGTTACTTTATTCGAAACAAGTACAAATTTTAATTGTGTTAGGTGATTCAATTTGCAAATTATTAAGGAATCGGTCTCATCACAAACCTTTCTTGTAACAAGTAGCCTTTATCTTCGCAATTTCCTTTCACTCATACTTTCACCATTTCATTTTGTGCTTGAACATATACAAACAATCTTTCCTCGTGCGCAAGGTTTCAAGAGAAACCTGTAACGACTACAGTTAACAATAAAAACATTCTAAAAAAAACCAGGATCAAACTTGTTCCATGCACTATTAAAGATTCACAACTTAATGACAGAGGTTATTAAAACAGAAAAATCAATAAATATTGGGAAAACATGAATATTATAATTCAAAACATATGGAAAGAATTTATGAAATTTTCATTTCAAACTTCAGAAATACTGAATAACCTCTTATTCTATTCTGATACAAAGAAATCAATGCAATATGCATTACATTGATTTCACTCAAAACAGAATTTTAAGTTCCTTCATACGATTGAAAGCTATAGAAGGGTAAGGAAACGTGAACAAATACATATTATTATAATTTGAAAGTTAACTTTTATATACCAATTATACTTCCATCGTAAAAACAATCATGTATTCATGATGATACATTTAATATTGGAGAAATAATATTGGAATGTTTTGTACAGATGGAATTTTTTCATTTCACATAGAATTCAAAATTTCATGCGCATTGAGTTCAGAATAATGACTAGTTCATGTCATGATCTAAAGGTTTTAACTATATTTTGTTGTTTTAAAAAAGTTACGTGGATTAATAGTTATGGGGAAGATTATTTAGTTTTCATTAAGAAAAATCATTTCTTCTCCAACATTGTTCCCAAAATGGATTAAATAGACATTTTTGTTTATGTTTGGTTTTTTTTATACTACAACATTTCTATTTTCAAAAATGAAAAGTTTTGCTTTTGTTGAGTTTTGGTCACATTGAGAATTTTCTATTTTATTCATTCTCAAAATTCCATTAGAATTGAATGTACGATTTTCAATGCAAAACGAAATAGAATTGTTTTTATTAAGATTCCTTCGTAAAATTTGTTCAAAGTGAAATAATGTATTCAAAACAAATTAATCATGCTTTGAAACTTGTTTTTATTTTAGAATTAATTACAATAATACTTTAATTTATATGTAGAATGTAAAATTACATAATTAGAAAAACATTACATTATTTATCCCATTTAATATTCATCATGATGAAGATATGATTTATTTGTCCATGTTGGAAACAATATTGGAATGGAAATTTTTATTTTATGATTTTTCCGGTTTCCCTACCCATATATTATTCTGCATGCATATCATAGGATTTAAAGTTCTAGTTTTAGCAAGAATTCAATTAACTGAAAATTCATTAACTTTCGTTGATAAAAATTGAATTTAAAGTTATCCTTTATTTTTGTGTATTAGTTTCATTGATGTCAATTCCTTTAGTGAAATTTTTCATTGATTCTTCCTATAATTCAAAATAAAATTTAAGTTATATTCGCCAAAAAAATAATTAATTGTTTAGTTACCACTGAAATCGATTTGATAATCTTCAATATGAGATAGACCTAGCTCGTGCTTTGGTTTCTTTGAAAAATGTTTCCGTTGTAGAATGTAGACACGTAAGCTTCCTCAGAAAACCTTCCGGATTAGGAGCGATCATCTGTATACATGCGAGCACAGAAGTGTAATGTGAAAATTGCGAAAGGACTTCGCGGAGATCGAGGTTACTTATTGCAAATTAGGTTTGTGACGGGACCGGTTCTTTGAATAAGTGGCGAGTGCAATCACCTAAGACAGTTAAAATGTCTGCTGATTCTAACGAAGTAATTGACCCAGAGATACTGTCGCTACCCGTCCTTCTTTGGGGAACACGGCTGATTGGCAAGAGTATGAGCCAGCAAAGTTTTGGGACGCGAGAACTGAGGATCGTTTTCTGGTGCGGAAGGATGAATGAAAGGGTACTGTTCAGAATGCTGACGATAGCGATACGCTTTCCCGCACTTGTCGCGGATCTCGTCAAGATTCCTCCATCATTTGCTGCAGTCAGTGCGTTTCTTGCATTCGACCGCATGGGCATGTTGCAGTGTACTACCAACTGATACATTTCTGGTTTCTCCTCCTTTGAACACTTCAATCTATGCCTGCGAAGGGTACGGTTTTGGTCAACGTTTGAATCGGAAGGTGTTGGTCAAGGATTGGAGTACTATCATTCGAACACTTGAACAGCGAAGTCCTAATCCGCGTCAGGGTACCGCGACCAAGTGTAGAAACGCATCTTCTAACTATGGCGACTTAAGGCGCGTCACAAGTCGGAATGGGCTCACGGCCAAGTCCTCGGAGACGTGGATTGGATCTTTTGCTAGAGAAATCCAACTCCGCAATCCCGGCGAGTAATAGAATAAATATCAAGGAAAGTTAAAAATGCGAACCTAACGGTTTGCAATAGATTTCTTACCGCAAAGAATACCCTCTACGAACAGAAGAAAAGAACTATGAACTGCCGTTCATCGGTCAGAAAGCAACAGCATGAGCCGCGCCAGTCCGACCTACAAATATGGTCCACAATAGCATTTTGTAAAGAGAGGACAAAAGCAATTTCGCGAAACACAAATCTAAATCTGACGCAAAAATTATCCAAAACAAGATGAGAAGTACATTTGAATGAAAGATATTGGTAAATATTGTCTTATAAAGTGAAAAAAATCAAATCATTACAACTTTTATCATAATTTTGAATCATAATGCATGTTTCGAATAGATTAGATTTTCCTTTTACATGGACAGAAGGATGGAATTCACGAAAGCAGTTTTAAATCGAAGAATATGAATACATTCTACCACATTTTGCAATGAATATGACATTAAAAATTCCAAATAATAGCAAATGAATCTAAAAAGAAAAAAATTGTTCTTGGATTTGTCAAAGTCGATTTCTCTCTCATTTTATTCAATAATATGATAATGAAATATTTCAACATGATTTCTTCATCTATCCTCACTAAGTACTAAAAGATGGAAAAAATGTGGATTTCATCATTATTAAATGGGTGAATGAAGTGAAAAAGATACATCCGTTTCTTAAAGAGTAATGACAATTACATACTTATGATTAACATCATGAAATTAATACAACAAAAATCGAATTTTTTCAACGAATTTAGAGTAGATTTCAATGTATACATCAAAACTAATATATACCTATAAATTAATGTCTAATTCTGACAATACCTTCATCCATGTATATAACCATATAGATATCTTTATATATATTATATAAATATCTTATGTTGTAGATGTAGATATGGACATGGATATAGATATAGAAATAGATATGAAAATATATATAGATATAGATAAACATCTAACTAGAGATTTACATATAGATATATAGTAAACATAAATATTCGCATAGATATGTAGATCTAGATATATATAGATATAGATATAGATATAGATATAAACATAGATATAGATATAAATACAGATATCGATACAAATATAGATATAGATATAGATATAGATATAGATATAGGTATAGATATAGATAT
>SZWC01001750.1:184160-199160 GCA_023375785.1 Penium margaritaceum | reverse complement strand
TTCGGAAGAGATTGTTGATGCCACCCCCCGTTAGGGAAATAGGAAACAAGATTTCCATAAAAAAATGATTTATATCCTTGAATCCCTCGGGGGGCAAGACACAAACCACAGATTCCACCGATGACATTTTTTATCTCTATGAGCAGCTAGGGGCTGAACACTCGAGCACAATGTACCACATCAACGAGGGATTAATAGTTTCGTTGCCATATACCCTTGGGTGCACAATGCGACTGTAACTTCTTGTGTCGAAATGAAGCATGTGCAACATTCTGAACAGAATGGGGGTAGAATACGAATTTGTTTTCGCGTGGTTGGTTTGTGGGTGAAAAACATGTTAAACGTCCACTTTAAGCAAAAGAATCAACATTCCAATGGAAGCACTACCACAAAAAGACAACGCTCGTAACAGGGTTCCCTTCCTTTCAATACATGAAACGACCACATACACAAGACGTCATCAAAAATAAAGGAAAGACATCGTATTACATAGGGTCAAACAAAATGGAAAGACGGATTTGACATTCCAACTGTTACGAAACACCCTTAGGGGTTTATGAGAGCCCCGGCAACAGAACGAATGGCTTACGGAAACTTCCATTTTGGAAGCGAGGATAATTTACAATTGAAAAAAGGGGGAAATGAGCCTACTTAGAATCAGAAATCACCCCTCGGGTGCATTGCGAGACAGCCACAGATAAAGCTGGCGAATCATAACTTTGCCGTTCGCGTTTCAGAGAATTAAAGGGTTCCAGTTCGTTTCTGTCTTCCTGTTAAGGACTTCACAGCGCATGATGATAAGTCCCTAATCGCTCAAGCTTGTACTGATCTTGACGAATATTTGCACACCAGACTGCTGCGCACCTTGAAAGACAGCGAAGGCAGTTTCGATCCCGCGTTTGTCGGCGCTAACAGAAACGGCCCCTCGTTCCAAACAGGTCAAAAACCATACCGAGATCGCTGGCTTGGGCGGATTCAACCCTAAAAAAGCCTCCGCACGGTAGCTGACTTCGCTACGCGACACTTTTCTGCGCTGGCAGTGATCTTGACAGTGTCTCGCGTCATCATAGCGACGGGGGAAGCAGCCTGCAGGCAACAAGATGTTAAGTGACGTCGATGCCAAGCGAAGTACGCAAACAGCAGAGGCAGAACAGGACCGGGCCGCTTTTCCATTTCATCGTGTGCCCATACAGGTGAAAGGATATGCATAAATTTGCGAGAGCTGCCTAGTTCGGCCCCCCTCTTGACGCGGACTGCCTGCCGTTGGAAGTCGTACCTGGATGGATACCATAGCACTTCCTAGACACTTGGAGGGGCCTGTCTTGGGAGCTCCTTCCCGTCGGATGCCCGTGTGAGGGATAAAAATGGCCATGTTGATAGTAGTCAATTTCACGCATAGGGCGACGGTGTTTAGGACTGACGGGTGGAATAACATATTTTTTTTGGTTTCCTGCACATCTCACCGCCGGTGAGATGTATCTGAAAATCACCAGAGCTGGAACATAGACGAATCAAGATCATAAGACACTCGTCGCGAGCCACTAAGAATGGCCGCATGTTCCGGACGATGAATGTGTCGCATGTTCCTCGCGGTTAAGGTATTTATGGGCACTGTTCGACAATGCATGTGAATTGGAACTAGTTCGATGCGAAGTTTTGGTGAGCCTGCACTTCAAACACCAAGGTCGCCATCAAATAGTGACGCCGATAATGTCGCTATTAGATCAATACATGCGATCATGGAAACCCACAGTAGCAGGCCCGCTTAGGTAAACGGCTTGGTACAAGGCATGAAAAAGACGAAAGAATCCAAGGATGACATTTTCCTTGGTGTAGTCAACGAAACAAGCACCTACCTTCCTCGTGCTTTGGACTCGTCACTTTGCGTCCAGGATAGATAGATAAATTATTATGTTTATCGTCGCTACCCCTCCACGAGGATTGGACGATGGCACAGAGCCACATGTGACAGTAAGAGTCAGGAGGGACATACACGCACAAAAACCATGAAGAGGGGCATGCATGTACCCACTGTCAAGTGTAAGGAAGCACACAAAGGTCAAAATAGATGGAGTCCTAGCGAGATTCTGACGGGGGGGGAGAGACAATGCACACGAGGGCAGTAAGAGCGACATGCCAATGGTGGCCAAAGAGGCCTAGGAGCGGCATATCGCAATTGCCCAGCTCAGCTGCGTGGCGGCCAGAGGGCTGCTGCATGCTGCGAGCTCGCTCAACATGAGTCCACCACATTGGTTGACTAGCGGCTGTCATCCTGGGCTGCAGATGCTGAGGATGTGGCGTTGGCGCGGGGGAGGGGGAGCACGGGGTCGATGCGGGTAACCCAATGTGTGCTGCACGCTGGGGCTGCTATGGTAGCTGCAGTAGACTTGGAGCATAGCTGCCACACAAGACGCCAAACAAGCCTGGTGCTTGAAGGATAGGAAGTCCTTTAGCGAGAAGCACCACAAATCAGTAGGAAAGAGACAGGGAAACCGACCCCGCACCTCATAATATACTAGAGAGTCCCGCACAAAATGCAACTGTAACGGGTTGAGTCTCTAGCTCCTGCTCTGAAGTCGTCGACGGAGTTCGCACAATGGCGTTCTCAGTCCGCGTCAGGGGTATACCCCCTTCGCAGGATTGAGGGGCAATCGTCATCAACGACCTAGAGCAGGGAGACTCGAATATTTCGAGTCTCCGGAAGCCCATTTCCGTTTTTAACCAAACCCTGGTTTTGGGACCCAAACCGAAGGTTTTTACCTCAAACGCGTGTGTTCGCACGAGTTATTTTGTTTATTTTATGTCGAAGTTCGTCGCGAACGAACCTCGATTTACGTTTTTGCTATTCTGGCGCAAAATCGTCGCGTGCGAGGCACGCTGGCGATTTCGCGCCAGATCCTCTCGTCTCTCGTCCCTCGTCCCCCTAGGGAGGGCGAGCGGGGGCGAGGGCACGAGGCCATGAGGCCTCGCCCTCGAGGCCCTCGTGGGCTCTCAGCCGCTGATCAGACTGAGGCTGCAATCAGCGGTTAGCCGCTGGCCGGCGGCCGGTCGGTGGCCGGCCGCCAGTGAGCTGGCCGGCGGCCAGCGAAGTGTTGGCCGCCGGCCAGTCCTCGCTGACGCGAGGGGTGGTGCGCAACCACCCCTCGCTTCAGCGAGGAGGGAGGGCCGAACCGGCTCTCCCGCTACATTCCTCCCCAGTTATTATGAACCGTCCCGATTCATGAACAACAAGTAGGATTGTCAGTCATTGCTAGTGATTCATCAACATTGTGAAAGAAAATTAATAGTTTCAATCACCAGTTAGACATGAACACGTGCATGGTACTTGGACCTAAGCTGTAGCTTGTAGGTCAGCACGGCTAGCGGCCTCCCCCCTTTAGGCTGGAGCGTACACGCGACAACCATGTTGGGCGTCCCCAACCTCCTATGGTCGCTGTCCATGAATGCTGCCATGTGGGGATGTTGTTCACTTTTTCCGCGTTCAGGTGGTACCTCCTGCCACGCGTCGATCTTTGCGCGCTGCAAGCTCGCTCTAGTACTCGTTGACCACCCCTGTGGACAACCAAGATTCGGGCTCCCATGAATCATGTTCAGGTCCACAACCGGCCCAATGAACGAGGTACTCCCTAACAACGTGCGACCGAAGAGTACACTCTCGGTGCTGGAGTAGGCGAAGGACCTCGTATTGGCCATCAGCTTCAAGGACTGCTGGCGGTGGCTGAACGGTTCCGTTTGCCGTGTATGGAGCCAACAGGCTTTCATGAAACACGTTATGTATCTTCATACTCGGCGGAAGTAGCAATCGGTATGCCACTGGCCCGATGCGTGCCACAATGGGAAACGACCCAATCCACTTCGGTAGAAGTTTTCTTGCCCCTGGCGACTTTAGCCAAAGGTTTTTAGTGCAGCACTTTGTCACCGATGTCAAATGAGACCTCCCGGAGACCTTTGTCGGTGTATGCCTTTTGTCGCTGCCGAGCTGCTTGAAGGTGACCCTTCGCCTCGTGTAACAGGGAGTCGATGCGCTCGGCAAAGGATCGAGCGGAAGGAACCTGCCCTCCTGTACTCCCACTCTTCACCAATGAAGAGGGTACCACTGGATGCCAACCACTCTTCAACACGAACGGTGTGAATTGTGTGGACTCGTTCACCGAGTTGTTCACCGCAAACTCTGCCGGTGTTAGGAATTTGTCCTAATCATGCATGGCAGGGTCCGCGTACATGCAGAGCATCTGCTCCGCATGTATGCGAAGCAGATGCTCCGCGTCCATGCGGAGCATGTACGCAGAGCATCTGTTTGTTCGTCAGCTTGAGGGTGAAATGTTGTCGACATTTGCGACTCACTGCCGAAGTACTCGTGCATCGTTTGCGAGAACTTACTAGTAAATTCTTGATCTCCATCGGAGACAATGCGCAACGGCAAGCCGTGGTACTTTACGACACCCTCAAAGAAGAGACGAGCGGTCTCCTCCGCGTTCACGTCAGTGGTTGTAGGAATGAAGTGTGTCATCTTCGTCAAAAGATCCACAACCACTACTATTGCATCGTGGCCACGGGCCATGTGCGGAAGACCAGTAATGAAGTCCATGCTGACGCACTCCCATGGAGTCCCAGGAATGGGAAGCTATTGGAGGAGTCCAGTAGGCTTCTTGTTGCTAGCCTTATTCCGAAGACATGGGTCGCATGTCATGCAATACTTACGGACATCGACACTCCATCCTGGCTACAAATAGTGGTCTGAGTGTGCCTATCCGGTCTTTCGGGATCCCACATGACCTGCGACCGGCGGGTCGTGGAGTTGGGAGATAACCTTTGCTCGAAGGTCTCCCGAGTTTGGCACAACAACTTGTTCTCCGTGTCTATACATTTTTGCGGCCTCCACCAAGCCGTACTTGTCAAGATTTTGAGAGTCTTGAAAGGAAGAATCCACACTGTATTCCATTCGAATCATTTTTACAAAACCGTTGTAATGGATAATCTCTCGTGGTGGTTGACGCAGAGGTGCAGGGGGATCTGGTGATTGTACTGTTGCTGTTGCCATGGCCATAAAACACCCACTCACCTCGGTGGTTGTTTTAATTTCCACAGGCTGTTGGCTTAGTGGATCGGCCACATTGATGCGTCCTGGCCGATATTCCCATGTGAACGAGAATCGGCTCAGGTATTCGCTCCAACGCTCTTGTCGTCTTGACAGGTTCGGTTGCGTTTGGAAAAACACCAATGGACTATGGTCAGTCACGACCGTCACACCCCCTTAAACACCCTCGAGGTAGCAACGCCACATCTTGAAAGCGTGTACTATCGCAAGGAGCTCTTGATCCCCAGTTGTATACCGGATTTCCGCGGGGATGAGCTTCCGGCTCTCATACGCAATTGGCTGACCGTTTTGCACGAGGACGGCTCCGAATCCTACTACCGACGCATCACATCAAACCTCCCACGATTGCGATGGATCCGAAAGAGCTAGGACGGGCGCCGTGGATAGAAACTCTTTGGATTTGAGAAAAACGTTCTCGTAATCAGATGTCCATGCCCAACGCACGTCTTTTCGCGCGAGCCTAGTTAGCGGTGCTACCAGGGTTGAATACCCTTGCATAAACCATCGAAAGTAGTTTGCAAGGCCGAGAAAAGACGGAATCTGTCCAATATTTTTGAGACGTGGCTTGTCTACCACGGCTTGGACCTTTCGTGGGTCGACACGGATGCCATCCTTGCCAACGATGTGTCCAAGGTATTCGAGCTCATCTTGTGCAAACTTGCACTTGTTCACTTCCGCATAGAACTTCTGTTCCCGAACGATTGCGAGAACTTCGTGTAGATGTTCTATGTGCTCATCCATTGATTTGGAGAAAACAAGGATGTTGTCCAAGTAAACCAAGACGAACTGTCCGAGTTGCTTGGCAAAAGTTCGATTCCTTTCCCCCTTGGAGGGTTGTCGGGGCATTTGTAAGCCCGAAGCAGAACACTCGGAACTGATAGTTTCCCATGTGCATTCGAAACTCGGTTTTGGCCACATCGTCTTCCATGATGCGGATTTGATGGTACCCTTGGGACAAATCCAAGGACGCAAATACTTTGGCGCCTTGGAGTTGGTCAAAAAGGTCCTCAATCCGCGGTAAGGGGAATCGATTTTCCACCGTCAGCTTGTTCAACGCCCGGTAATCCACGCACATGCGTAAACCACCGTCCTTTTTATTCACAAAAAGGATCGGCTCACCGTACGGCGAGCTTTTGGACTCGATCCACCCTTTTGCAAGGTACTCTTTTATTTGGCGTTTGGCCTCTCGTCTTTCTGCCGGACTAAGGCGATACATGGGTCTGAACGGAGGAGTCGCCTCCGGTTGCAGCGAAATCGTGTGGCCCATGTGTCTTTCTGGTGGAAGCCCAGCCGGTGGGTCTTGGAATACATCCAAAAACTCTGCCAATAGAGATTTGCTCTCTTGTGGCGTGTCCTCGTTCACGTCGTCCTCTATTTTCTGTAGCTGAGCCAAGAAATATCGACAACCTTGTCGAATACGTCTCTTGACCTGCATTGCAGACAAGCTGACATAGACTTTGAGTCAGGTCAGTGATAATTCCGTTCTCAAAATCAACGTAAAGCAGCGTTGTCCTTTTCAGAGGATCAAACACTTTGATTCAAAGCACATTAGAGCCTTGTTGTCACGGTGCCAGGGATCGCCTAGCACCACGTCAAACGGGTCAAGAAGGTTTGGTACCTTCAACGTGACACTCTGTGTGTACCCTTGAATACAGATTTCCGCTTTACAAGTACCGATCACGGGTACCATACGGTTGTCACCGACAACAACTGCGCCATTCGACGGCTTGTACTTCACGTCAACCTGTCGGGTAAATCCAAGGCTAACAAAAGAGTCGTCTCCTCCAGTGTCAGCAAGTACGTCCACGAGAACACCACCTAGGTGTCCTTTAAACTGCATCGTCATGTTACCTCCACTCTTCCAAGTGAACAGACTTGACGACGGCAAGCCGAGTTTGTGATAAACACAGAATCTGTACGACGGGCGTCGCAACTCCCATGATTCACCCACTCGAGTCCACACCTTGTGGGCAAGTGTGAATTCGGCTAGCACCTTCCAGTCTTTTAATTTGACTGGGTCAAAATCGTCGACTAAAGGTACTACGAACGTGATTGAACTCATTGCTTTGAGGGCGTTTGCTTCAATCACTGCGTCACACAACTCTTGCACAGTGGTCGATGTCGCAACCACTAAGCATGTATGATCATGCATGTTGTTTGGAGACGCAAGGTTTAATGGGCAATGTCGGTCAGCAAGTGTAGAATGCGGTTCAACAAGAGGAGAGAAAACAACAGAGAAATTTGAACTCGTCAAAAAATAAAATCGTTTAACACCCTCATATGAAAACATGAATCCGCACTCGTGATCCAGTTTTACCCCTGAGTGGTCCCCACTGACGTCACTCAGGGGTGGGGAAAACCTGCCCCACGGCCCTGTCCGTTACCACGGCCGGGCCCATTGTTGCGACAGCGACCCTGTCCACGGCCTCCTGCTGCACCAACCCCCCCGAGGTGCTATTGCTGCAGCTAATGCCGCGGCCTCTTGTCCACCCCCAACAGCCTAAGGGCACTGAGCCTTAAAGTGGCCTGGCTCCATGCAGTTGTGGCAGAGCCCTTCGCAGAAGGATGTGTTGTGACGCTCACGCGGCGCCTACAACTCGTCATTCTCACGGCTGCGCTTGTTGTTGGGGCCCTTGTATCCACCAGCCTTCTTGGCTGGAGGGTTTGCAGGCTGCTTGCCCTTGGCCCGGCCTCGCTGTCCAGCTGACCCACCAGCCCCTGCAGCGTCCATGCGCATGTCGCAGGCTTGCTGTGCACGCGCGTTTGGCCGTGCATCAGAGTAGTGCTTCGGGTTCGTCGAATACACTTCACTCATGTAGTCGCGCAACGCCCTCCAACTTGTCCAAGCTTGGCCAGTGGCTATCGTGGTGGTCTTGTCCTTCAGCTTCTCGCTGGCGAGACCATCATGCAAGTACTCCACCAGCATGCACTCCGGGTACTTGAAGGTCTGAGTCCCATTGCCCTTGGTGAAGCTTTCGGCTTCCTCCACGAGTGCGGCGAAATCGCTCAAGTAGGATTCGAGCAAGCTGTCCAGCTGCCTGAAGTCCTTGATCTTGTGGAAAGCACGCTGCGCCTCCTCACGTTGGGTGCACTTCTTGCGCATGATCGCGCAGAAGGCCTCCCACGGCATGGGATGCCACTCGAGGTGCGGTTGTTGCGCAGTCCACTCCTTGACCACATACTTGAAGAGTTTGTCTTCAAGTCTCGTCGTGGCAAGGTCGCCCCACTGGCTGAGTGGAGCCTTGTGGACGCATAGAACGTGCTCCATGCGGTTCAGCCAGTTGGTCACTTTCACGACCTTCCGAAAGATCACCACACTGTGGAGGAAGGACGTGTTCATGACCGACCCCGAAGTCGTTGAGGTAGGCACGCCGTCGCTTCCACCGGCAGTGGCATCCACCTCCACGGCATGTTACGCTTGCTGCTACATATGCACCTGGGTCACGCTCTCCAACGCCTTGTCGAGGTCGTTGCTTCGGCGGCTTGCCTCATAGGCGGCCAGGAGCTGTAGCTGGCGATCACGATCGAGGTCCGTGATGCTCTGCCCGACGTGGGCCAGTAGGTTGGCAAACGCGAACTTCAGCTTTGATGTCGTCAGAGCATTGGCGATAGCCTCCAGGGCCTCGCATTGTCCGTGCACCCTTATCCACTGCAGGAGGGTATGGTTCGCGTACACGCCTCTAAGGAGTCCCACCTTTCGGAGGAGACTGTCGTCGGCGACGACGCTCGAGTGGACGCTGCCTTGCTCCATTGCGGCCGCATCGTAGGAAGGGGGGTCCGTCCCCATTCCTTCGAGTGGTGTAGTATCTCAACCGTCGGTGGTGATCCTGAGTCGGCCTGTCGCCTCAGCAGCAAACTCCGTGAGCCTACGACGGTCATCGCGAATTGCCTTCGCGGCGACGTTGTGCGGCTCGTTCTCGCGCGAACTCCTCGTGTGGCTGCTTTTAGCGTCCTTGCTGCTCTCAGCAGTCTCGCTGCCGTCGGTAGCTTCAGGGGATGCGGCGGGCGCCTTGACCTTCTTGAGCAATCGGCTCGAGTTTGCCGCACGACGATGGCGATGGTCGTGATCCTCGTCACCTTCGCCATCGTCGGCGTTGTGGTCTTCGCCGGGGTCCTCCTCTGGGGGATCCTCCTCCATCACGTCGTCCGTCGCATGGGGGTCACCCATGTGTGCGCCGACGTGCTCGTTGAGCAACTTTTCGGCCTCCGCACGCTTCTTGGTATCGCCGAGGTTGGCGTCGGTTACCTTCGGCGGTACGGTTGCCTTTGGCGGTACGGTTGCATTTGGGTTGGCAACCGTGCTCGCGGCGGCGGCTCCCAAAATTTGGAGTCTGCCGAGAGCCCGTGGTGAGGCCGTCACCACCTTGCCCTTGTTGGTCTTGGATGGTCCGGCACTTGCCATCTCGTCGCCCGTGCAACTAGCACGTGAAGACCGTTGTGAGGATCACCCACAACGTTAAGGAGGAATTACCTCCCACAAACCCCTTGCTCTCACGATCGGTGAGGCAATCATAAATTTAATTCCTATGTTCCTAGGCTGCCACGTCGGCACAAGGTCATGGGTTTTGAAACTAATCCTCCTAAGGCGTGACTAACGCAATTGGCTAAGACTAGTACCTAGGAAAACAGAAAATTACAAGGCAAGGAAATGACAAGGGATGTGAGTGTCGCTCACAAAACAAGAGCGAGGAGTGCAAAGAGGAATTGTAAAAAAATTCCTAACAGTCTTTCACTATTTCTTCTACTTCTTGTCTTCCTCTTGTCTTCTTGTCTTCCTTGGTCTTCTTTTCATGCTCCTTGATGCCTCTTGCGTTCTTGAGCGGCGTTTCCCTTGAGCCGAAGACGTTGGCGAGCCGCCAAAATCTTGAAGGTGTTGTCTTTCCTCCTTTTTTGGTTGCTCTCAGGTCGTGAGAGCTTCTGGCCTTGGGGAAAATGCAGTCCCAACTTTTGGATGAAGAAGTTTCAAAGGAGCCTTCAAAATGGGGAGGATTTTGTGGGTTTTGAGGGTAGGAACTCCCCACCCGCCCCACAAAAATTCACCTAGCCCTCTGGAACTAAGGAGATGCTGGAAGGACGAGTCTCCACCAAGTAGAGCTCTTTTCAAGCTCTCTAACACCCTTTACGGTGCTTCAATCCGTGAAGTGCAGATGCCGTAGTCCCTTCTTGCGTTTCTGCAACTACTTGCAGCTGCCTGCGACGTTTTATCTATGTTGTAGCCGCCGTTTGCGTCGAGCTATTGGTCGCGAGGGTCGTTTGGCTCTGAGAACCAATGTAACGGGTTGAGTCTCTAGCTCCTGCTCTGAAGTTGTCGTCGGAGTTCGCAGAATGGCGTTCTCAGTCTACATCAGGGGTTTACCCCCTTCGCAAGACTGAGGGGCAATCATCATCAACGACCCAGAGCAGGGAGGCTCGATATCTCGAGTCTCCGGAGGCCCATTTCTGTTTTTAACCAAACCCCTGGTTCTGGGACCCAGACCGGAGGTCTTTACCTCAAACTCGTGTGTTTGCACGAGTTATTTTGTTTAGTTTATGTCAAAGTTCGTCGCGAACGAACTTCAATTCATGTTTTTGCCGTCATGGCGCGAAATCATCGAGTGCAAGGCACCCTGGCGATTTCGCGCCAGATCCTCTCGTCTCTCATCCCTCGTCCCCCTCCCTCGTCCTTGCTCGCTCGCTTGCAAGGAGGGCGAGCGGGGGCGAGGGCACGAGGCCACGAGGCCTCGCCCTCAAGGCCCTCGTGGGCCCTCAGCCGCTGATCGGGCTGAGGCCGCGATCGGCGGCAGGCGGCTGGCCGGCCGGTAGCTTGGCCGGCCGCCGGCCGTCCAGCCAGCCGGCAGTGAGCTTGCCGGCGGCCAGCGAAGTTCTGGCCGCCGGCCAGCCGTCGCTGACGCGAGGGGTGGTGCGCAACCACCCCTCGTTTCAGCGAGGAGGGAGGGCCGAACTGGCCCTCCCGCTATAGCAGCGCTGGATGAGGAAAATGGGTGACCAGACAAGCAGAGCAGTGGCGTGATGCTAGAGGAAGGTAGAGCTCATAGGGGAGGCTGGATGTACGAAGCTGCCACATGGCACGCGCGTGGAAGGAGGGGATAGGAAGAGAAAGGTAGGGGGATAGGCCTAGAGAGCGAGGCACCACAGTCTGGTAAAATAAGAGAGCATATCAGTAGTGGGGGTAGTGCTAGTGATTGGTTGCACGGGAGGGTTGGCGGTGGGCAATGTGGAAGCTGGGCTCTGAGTGCCTGGGGGGTCAGGGGTTGCAGGTGGGGGATGGGGGTAGGAAGGGTGAGGGGAATGCGAGTGAGGGGAGGATCCATGCAGGCCAGGGGAAAGAAGGATCGAGCGTAGCTTGGAGCGGATGAAGACGCGGGACAGTTCAGGCCAAGAGTCTGAGACGGGGGAGGTACACAGGGCATGGGCAGCACGTAGGAGTGTGGTATGCCATGGTGATTGGTTCTCTACATGCCAGCAGTAAGCAGCATTGGCAAGATGCTCCACCGGTAGCGCTTCTAAATACGCCGCATACCTAGAGCCATAGACAAAGGGCAAGAACTGGAATGGGAGGGTGTTCAACTCAAGATGTATCAAATGGCGTGGTGTCGATCTTGCGACTGTCGTGGCCGAGACACACCATAGGATTCCATCTAGATGTAATTTGTGGGTGTCTTGTAGGCCACGGGGGGGGGGGTCACATGTGAAATAGGAGCGGCGTACTAGTGCAAGGGTGGGTGGGCCCCATATCGTAATGCCATACATTAGGCGGGAGAGACAGAGGGCACGGACAAGAGTGAAGTGGAGGGACACAGTGTGCATAGAGGAAGAAGTGCATTTTTGTCGGACGGCCCCAAACACCTGTTGTGTCTTGATGATTAGTGGCTTTGTGTCAATTATGTGCCTATAGATAGCAGAGAAAAGTAGGTCAAGGTAGGTGTATTTGTTAGAGAGGGGAAGGGGGGATGCCAAGGGTAATGTAGGAAGGCAAATGTTTGGACGAGACAAGTTACGAGATGGGCGAAAGACCAGGACAGCGCATTTCCTTGGCTGGATTATATGGCCAAGGGCACTGAGAGAGTAGAATGCCTTGTCCTCTGCACGCTGGAGGCCACTGACTGACTCAGAGAGGAGGACAATATCGTCGGCCTATAGGAGGAGAGGAATGGGTGTGCTAAGAAGAGTGGGAGCATCTGTGTCGATGCAAGAGATGGCGCGTGCTAGGGGGTCAATGTGGTAGTTGAAGAGTATAGGACTGCATGGGTCACCCTACAGAAGGCCGTGGCGAATGGGAAAGGGATCTGAGTGTCCAGCAGGGGTGTGGACGCGGGCGCTAGCTGGTGAGTAAAGGTTTTCCACTGTTTGGACTTTGTTGGTGGTGAGACCAAGAGCAAAAAGTTGGGCGAAAAGGAGTTCGTGGCTGACAGAGTGGTAGGCCTTGCGAAGGTCTAGGAAAGCAGCATAGAGGGGGCGCTTCGTACGGTGGGCTGATAGAACAAGGGTGTACATAGTGAAGGCATGGTCAAGAGAGTTGTGTTTAGGGAGGAAAGTGTTTTGGGCAGGATGATGGCATTGGTTAGGGGGTGCACGTGACAGCAGCAGTCAGAGGAGGAAGGTGGAGTAGAGTTTGGTGAAAGTTGGTTGTACAGTAAGAAGGCGATAATTGTTGGGATCTGAGCGGTCCCCACGCTTATGGATGGGGTGGATGAGTCCTTCCGTGCAGTGAGGTGGAAGGGAGTCAGTGGACAGGTATAGCCTCAAAATTGTGTAGAGGAAGGGGACAAGCTCACGTGAGAGGAGGTGCTCATGCCTCAGGCCATGGGTGTCTTGGGCTCTACGCCTACGCATTCGGTCTAGTTTCTCTTCAACATTTTGACTCAAGACTGGTCGTTGGGTGAAGTCAACGGCAGGTAACGGTGGGTGTGGATAGGGAGGAGGTTCAGTTGCAGGCTGGAGGGCTGGTCATGCAAACAGTGTTGCAGCGTAGGATGTCCATTGTGCGGGTGGGATAGAGGCTGGTGGTGAGCGCGCGGTAGAGGACGAGCGCCAAAATGCTCGTGGGTTGCTGGTAAAGATGTTGACTGTACGGGTGGAGGAGCCTGCATGATACTCGATTTTGGCGGCTTTGCAAATCCGACGATAGGCGAGCATGAGGTGAGCAGTGTGGGGGGAGTGTGGGGAACAGCGGCAGGCGGATTTGTAGGCACGATGTGTAGCATGACAGAGAGGCAACCACCACAGGGCGTGCGAGTGGCAGAGCGGGCAAGACAATGGCACAGGGCGTGCGGCTGTAGATGCAGCTTGGAGTGCTTGGATGAGACATGACGAGAACTGTGGTAGCTCAGGCATCGTTGATGCTGTTTGGAGGAGAGTTTGGACTGGAGGCGTGGAGAGGGCAAGAGGGTAGCATTTTAAGATTTTTTTCCAAGAGAAAGGTGTAGGTGGGCAAGCGTAGGGAATGGTGAGAGGGGTGACGAGGGAGAAGGCACAGTGGTCTGAGTCTAGAGTGTGTTCTAACACCGTGAGGGAGCAAGGACAAAGCGAATAAGATAACAGTGCATAGTCAATCACGCTGTCATTTAGGTGTCCATGCGAGCCCCTGACACATGAGTTGCCCTCGGCAGAGCCTTGGGCAATAGCGAGCATGTGTTGCTCGCAGAAGCGGACTTAACGTCGCCCACACGTGTTAATGCGACAATGGGGGTCTGGACTGTGCCGGGAGGTGAAGGGGTAGGGGCACAAACAGCGCAGCTTGGAGAAAGGGCGAATATATCTGCGCTGCTGTACATGCGCCACGCACCCACCAGGACTGTCGAGCGAGAATCTTGACGAGGGCACGTGCATGTTTCCATAGCGAACCTGTAAGAAATGTCAAGGAGGCATTTTCATGTCTAGTTTATGCCGAGTTCGAAAATCCACTATATTGAAGACCGCTACCCTAGAAGTTGCCGATCCGATATGCCGAACGGAAGGGAATTTTCCCGTAAATTGCAAATCGTGCGTGGCTGAATAGGATACGAGACCCTTCGCAGCAAAGAAAGGACTGCCCCTGTGGCCGCATTCCCTAACGGGCTTGCCGATAGGAAGATTCCAGCCGTGCAATTCACGATAAAGCACATATCGAACAGTCAATGTCCTAATTTAGTAACCCCATCAGTTTAACGCGGACGCATCCTATGACTCTCTCGGATTGCGACTGTTTTTCTGAATAGTTAGCCAACATGATATTCCCTTCTAAACAATCCGGTCGCCATAGTGATTAATGGCTGGCAGATAGGCATCTAACAGAATGACGCCTCCGATACAGGCGCCTCCGATACAGGCCTCTCCGCTACACCAGGAACTTTTGAAGCATTGCGGACTGGCAAAGATAGGCGGGCGTGACTCCGGATTGAAGGTAGGGTCAAAATAGGCACCTCGAGTAGTTTTATCCTTGGAAAAACTTGCCCAAGGAGTATTCTGTGAGGCTATCCCACGGCTAAAATGAGCCAGGACACAACAATGATCCTGGTTTCTGTAGAGTGATAAAACGTAATGAAGACAATGTTGCTACAAATATTTAACCAGTGAACCTAATCATTATATACAAGTATATTATACATGAATTTTACAAAGAACCTTTCATATGAACATCTTAAAAATCCAAGACAGTTGTTTCATCACTAACTTCTACCTTCTTTAGCAAATCATTTCACCCATTTCATTCAACTAAAATTTTCGTTTCTACATAACTTAGAGTACAGGATGACCATGATTTCAAAAATTTCCTCATCCTAAGATTGAATGTGTGATGATCGTCGTTTCAAATTTGTCATGAAAACTGGAACAATGTTACATCGCAAGAGACTGCGAAAGGAATACAAAAAGGAGTGGGAGAGAGAGAGAGAGAGAGAGAGAGAGAGAGAGAGAGAGAGAAA
>SZWC01001750.1:172872-183047 GCA_023375785.1 Penium margaritaceum | reverse complement strand
CCCCCCCCCCGACATTTTCAAATGCACCACGATGAGGAGTCTCTATTTGTGGACCATGTCTTACAAACTCATGTGCTGCCGAGTCATATGCAAAACTGTATGTCTTTTGATTATGGCCATTATGGCCACAAATTATGCACCTTCGCCTCCGACTTGCCTCTTGCACTTTGCCTGCTCATTCTTGGCCTGCCCGGTGCTCTCTTTATCCAAGGAGCAAAATACCTCCGCTCCTCAAGTGACAAGTCGTCCAAGGTGACAGGTGGAAGTGCTAATTCATAGCTCCTCCCCTATGCTTTCATCGTGAATGCAAGATGGACGTGCTTGCTGACCATTGCTGCGAGACCTTCACTCATGATGATGTGTGCGGCATGGACACGTGGAAAGTGAGTGTCTTGGTTTGACCCACAATCACATCTTCGCTCGGCCACATCCACCTTAAAAACCGAACCGTTTGCTGTCAACAGTTTCCCTGAAAGACTGGTGGACTACATCGATGTCATGGTTCCAAACTCCCTTTGATGGCTCTTCCACTTGCGCGAAGGCACTCGTGCAAGGTGCATGCAAAGTAACAGTTGGCTACCTCGAATGAGAACTGACCACCATGCATATACCTTATCCCTTTGCTCCTTGAATTGTAGCATGACGCAATGGTAAGTGACCATGCACAACTGGAGGGGTGCATTTTTAAGAATTTTTTGAAGTTTGTTGTTCCATTAATCTCCAATGTTGGAGGTGTCATGGGCAAGCCTCACATGCGGGTTGGCATATGCTGCAAAGTTTGAGGGTGGAATGCATCGGACTATCCTTGTAGCAGCTGGTGACAGTGCCTCCAAGGCATCAAGTGCCTCATTGAACCTCCGTTCACTCCTTGCTCGTGCAACCTTCCAAAATGCCTCTTTTGCCGCAACCCCTCACTTTGCTTTCACATTCTCAGCAATATGTTGAGTAAAAAATGCATGGACAACATTCCACTATACACATTTACCAATGGCCTTGTCGAGGCCCTTCTTTCGGTCTGAAACAATCAGCAATGGCTGCTTACTCATCGTCACAAAGGTATCCGACAACTTGTTCAAGAACCACTTCGAGCTCTCGTAACACTCACTCTCAACAACAGCCCAAGCTACGGGGTAAATCTGACGGTTTGCATCAAGGGTATTTGGGGCAAGCACCACATGTCGCCATTCATCGTATGTGTGGGTTCCATCAAGGGTGACCCATGCTTAACACTACTTGTAACCCTCAATGGTGGCCTTTTGTGCAAAGAATGTCCCCTTCCATCAACTATTTCCCACAGCTTTGTCAACTTCCTCCCACAACGTGTAGTGCCCAGCCTCATCCTCTGTCTGTAAACGCCCAATGAACGATGGAAACTTCCATAAAATCCTTTGATACATTATTCAATGAACGTCCTACAATCTCGTCACGTGCCCGTCGTATAGTGCGTAACGCTGCCATAGCCCCCGTTTTGTGAAGATGAAAGGCTTTCAGAACCCTTGGTGTTCAGGTTGGATCATTTTTCACTACTTCTCACAACTGCGGCACTACCCATGCAAGTTTACATGTGGCACGGTAGCGCACCTCAACTTCCCCACAAAAGTGTCTCCCCTTCTCTTCCTTGGGTAAACGTGCTGTTATTACCCACTTCTCCTTCTACTTGCCTAATCTTTGTACACAAGCTATCAAGCGCCAAGGACAACTCGTGGTCTTCTTGAGGGAACAAACAACTCGGTATGTTGCTTTGCCGCAGAGTATGGACAGTCAACATTCACATCATAAAGGACTCATGCTTGTTGACCCTACAGTCTTGACAGAAGTCTGTGCACAAAAGAAGAGATCGCACACATGCAAGCAATTTTCATTAGAAGGCAACACACACAACCAAGCACACATAAGAAGGCAATGCACACAAATAAGCACACATAAGAAGGCATCGCACACATCCAAACACATATGAGAAGGACTTCCGCTCGTTAATGTGTCGACAAAAAAAGATATGACATAACTCTGCATGCGTGAGCTCATGTTCAGCTTCACGTTGTCCTCATAGAGAGTTTGCAATAACACTTCCTTCGTGTCCAACGTCTTCTTCACCGCCAAAGTTGCAAGGATAGATTTCAGCTGTTCTCTTTTGGTTGCATCTCGCTCATTATCTCCCCTGATGAATCTGTCTCCTTCAACTCGTCACTCTCACTCGACGTCTCATAACCTTCACCCACATCTCCACTCTTCTCATCAACATCATCCTCATCCTCTACTTCATCTTCACATTCGTCGTCACTCTTGTCTGCCATGCTCTCATCATCTTGCACATGAAAACATCCTTTGCTCCCATCTTCTCCATCCCAGCCCTCCATATCATCGCTGTCATCACCAACCTCCACGTGCACCTCGTCATGGGATCCATCGCTTTCCACATCCTCATGCCAAGATGTAGAATTTTAAAAATCATCATCCTCATTTGAATTCTCCTCTTCCACGCCACCATCCTGGCCATCGCCACTGTGACCCAGATTTCCATGGCAGTTGCCACTGACTTGTGCAGTTGCGTCGACATTGATGCGAGTTCCCTGTCCCTCCTCCCCTACTTCATCCACATGTTCATCATGAACACCATCACTGTCGTCAATGTTGGTGCTGCCGGCCAAATCTGTGTTCACATGAATGAAATCGTCCTCTGTTTGGGCAAGAACAGAGGAGTGTTGAATGGCGATGACCCCATTTTCCACCTCAGTTAGCACGGTGGCATTGTGTGTGGTTCCAGATGTGAAGAAATTCCTAACAAGGATAAGTATTCATCCATGGCTTCTGCACAGACAGTTGTAAAGAACAAATAAAATCAACAAGCGGCTTGAAAGTTCAGTTGCCCAACCCTTGTCCCTTTTTTTGGCCCCCCTCAACTTCCCTCCTCTTGAAACGCTAAACTTAAACCCATACGTTTTTCCTAATAATGCCTCCCTTATTTCCATGGCACATCATACACCCATTGACTAGCTCATCTTTTGATGCTTGCTGACGCACGATCTGTTGTATCCAGTGTGCAGTGAAGAGGAGTTGAACGCGTCGTTGGCGTGGCGACTAAGTCCTGGCAACACACAATGATCAATTTGGTCCGATGGGAGAGAGCAGGGCAAAGCCTAGGGCTCACAGGTGTCTCTTGGACTTGATCCGCGTCCCTCACAAACGTGTCTACCGGTCAAGAGATCGTGGGGGGATAAATGTCTATTTTCTGGGTGTACTAACGGACAACTCGATGGAAACAGAGCCACCTCTTGTTTTTGGCACGTCACACGTGAGGAGACCTACAATTACCCACAGGCTGCTTCCCCCATTGCTATGATGACGTGAGACACAATCAAGATCACTGCCAGCACACAAAAGTGTCACATAGCAAAGTTAGATACCGTGCGGTGGGTTCATTAGGGCTAAAACCGCCCTCACAAGCGATTGCCGGATGATTCTTGACTTGTTTATAACGAGGGATAACTTTTGTTAGCGCCGCCAAACATGGGATCAAAAGTGCCTTTGTCGCTTGAAAAACAATCTTTGATTCACTGGCCCTTCATTTTGCCCCCTTTCTCCCTCGTAGTGTTGTTTGAGCTGGTTCTCCCCACAAGGTGCCCTTCATACTATGCTCTTTGGATTCAACAATGGGGTTGATTTCTCTTTTATTGGGATATGCTAGTTAGCTGAGCGAAACATGGATTGTTCACAAATGTGAGGTGTTGAGCAGAAGACAAGACAAGAAAATTGGACACTTGGATGATCTGTATTTTGTAGTAAGTGCACTTCGATGACAAGTGATAGACATGTCACGCACATAGATGCAATAGCGAGAACAATATGAGGCATATCTTGATGCTTGAGTAGAGCGACCTGTGCAAAATCACATCGTAACTGGTCGCTTCAAGAAACTTCACCGAGAAGTTGAGGGCTTTCGAGGACACCGTGAAGCGACTTCATGAAAGTCTTTCGTCATCGGGGATTAGACTGAAAGATATCAAAACTTTGATGCCGTTTACAAAATTTGTGTAGATCATTCTAGACAGTTGCCAAATGTGTCCCCAAAAGGCTAGAAGACAAGACAGGTGGCCACAATTCCCTCGGCCCAACAACATACAACTTTTGTGGTTGACGCGTGGTGGGCCATAAATGTAATTAAAAAAAATGCCCACTCCCGGTGTTGATTGACTTGTGTACGACTAGCACAAAATACTCCCCCCCCCCCTAGTCACGACATCTTGGCTCGTTAGCGAACATAGGTCAGTGATGCTTGCAGAAGCCGTCGATCAAATGGTCGACGTCTCAAACAATGTCGTAAGGCTCCAAACTGTTTAGCACCTTGTCGTAGCCATGCCACTTGATGAAATATTTGGTTTTCTTGTTACGACGTTGATGTTTGAGGATATCTTGAATAACGTATTCCGTGTCCCCGTCCACTTGGATTGCAAGTGGAGGAGCGACACTTGTGCCAGAGAATCTCTCACTGGGTATGCTGTTGTGAAAGATCGAATGAATCACCATGTTGGCAAGTAGGTGACATCGTGCAAGGACCGGGGCTTGCAGCTGTTTGATTACAAACTTTCCTTGCCATGTAGGTTTGAGATTTCTGAAGTCTTTTTTGGGTAGCTTGATGTTCGCCAAGTCAAGTAGCAAATGATCGCCAGCGCTGAATATGTCGTCGCTTCGATGCAGTTCCTGAAACGAGGTCCCCATCGTTTTCTGGCATACTCGGGGCCTCAACCAAGTCTCAGGGGTATGTGGAACCTTTTCCAATTTTCAGCAATTCAGGTCGTGGTTGAGCTCGACTCAACTCGACTCCGTATGCAAGGAGAAGGAGGAGCGAGCGAGCGAGCGACAACGTGAGGATCATGCCGTTACCAGGAGGGGTTTCCCACACAACCCCACATGTGCGCTTCAAACATGCAACGCTATGTTGCGTGTCACCCTCTTTGCAAGTGGCGTGGTGGTTACGCCACCTGGTGAGGAGCTGTATCGGCGGCGGACCTCCGACGAGGGACACATTCAACGGCTACAGCAAAATTGGCGATTACGACCGTGCAACGATTGCAACGCTTTGCTGGCATGTACAACACGGTGATGGCACCCACCACCGGGAGTCATATGAGACCAACAAGGTGGCTCGTTGGAGCAATGCGCGTCCACCGTGCGCGTGGACCGGATGAAAGGCAAACCGTCAATCTGTAAATATCGGTAGTCAGGCACTTCTCCCACTAGTCATTAAGTGCAAGTAGGCTACCGGATTCAGGTGCAAGTAGCTTGTTAGAACAAGCTAGGAGAGCAATAGACCAGGGCCAAGATAGGCCAGCCAAAAACTATAAATGCCTTGTACTCTGCTCACTGTAATTGACCTGTGATTTTCTAGCTCAGGCTTCTAGACATGTCCAACTGTATCTTTCCACTGCCACTGTGTTCTCCACACACCAAGGCTAAATCTTCAAAAAGCACACACTCTCACATCTGGTATCAGAGCCAAAGCCACGCGTTGGAAAGAAACGCTATCGAAGCTCTACAGTTTTTAAGGAGCGGAAGGCACAGACCACGTCGGAAAACGTCGAGGCTGAATGAGAGGGAGATTTTTGGACCAGACATCGAAGCCAAGGCACGAACCAACGTTTGGAAAAAAATATTATATAATCGGAGCATCTACACAGCCTATCGAGCACACATGGGAGAAGAGGGATGACTCCCACACACTTCAAAGACATCAGATCATCATCCCGAACTGCTGAATTGCTACCAAGATTTGTTTGATTGCTGCCGAAACATTGCAATTTTTTCCCGAAGATATCCAAACGGCCAAGATTCATCAAGAGCCATGGAGCACGCCCTACAACATATCATAGAGTTGCTGGGAGCCCTCAAGCCGGAGAGTGAATGGCTAAACTGGAAGATGGCTGACCTGCGGGACGGGATGGACGGTCAAGAGGTTCGTGCGACAAGGTCAAGGAGTCCCCCAAGACCAAAGCCAAAGGCTCTGTTCAATCCCTCAGTCAAGGGTGCAAGCGTTTGGACCTGGTTGTTTGCCATGAACAGCTACTTTTGGGCTCTAGGTCACCCTCCAGAGGATGATGTTGTGTGTGTGTCACTTGTGGTGACACTGCTACGCGGAGCAGCATTAGAGGCATCTAAATGTACTGGCCACTTGAGGCGGAGGTGGGAATGCAACTGTGTGACATGCCGTGTTGTGGCAGCCAGGCGCGGCACAAGCTTAAGCACAAGTGCCGACGACACGAGAACAGTTTGAGCAAGCCATCAGAGACCAGTTCGATCTCGTGAACGCTTCCATGGTTGCACGCAACATGCTAAAGCAGATCAAGAAGATCGGCTTGGTCTAGGAATACACGTGATGCTACTTGGCGTTGTGCTCCAAGATTTACAAACATGAGCAAGCAGGAGATGGTGGACAGATACCACAATGGTTTGAAGGCAGAGATTCAGCGCACGCTGGCACAAAGTGGAATCATGGAGTTCCACGTGATGGTGGCCATTGTCGAGCACGTTGATGTGCTACGCTACCATCGAGGGATTTTTTGTGAGGAGCGAGAGAATTTCTAGCTACGATCACAGAACCAAGAAGCTGATCCCTTGGAGGTCAACATGGTGTAAGGGGGCCATCGGCAGAACAAACCACGTTGTGGCAACTGTTGGATATGTGGAAAGCATGGGTACAACAAGAAGGACTGCAAGAAGAAGCAATAGGGAAACGACAACCAACAGTGAGTGGCGGACAGCCAACTACTAGGAGAAAATTGTCCATATCAGCGAACACCAACCTAAAAAATCCTTCAACAACTAGGGAGCTGCCCAGTGTATTGCTGCGGAGGAAAGGAAGCGGGTTCATTCTTGGAATCCTGTTGATAGCTGAAACATCATTGGCTAGTTGTGCAGATGGCAAGGGGCACCAAACTCATTGGCAGATTAAAGCATTATTGGATTGCAGCACGTTGTACTCATTTTGTAGCAATGAGCTTGCATGATGGTTGAGGCTTGCACAGCTACCTGAGAAGCGAACAAAGGCCAAGTTGGTGCAAGGGGAGCTGGAGTGCGGATTGTCTCTGAGGCCTTTGAGGGTCCATTTGGGCAAGCTATCGTATGAGGTCAACTTTTGCACGTGCCTGATGGATGCTTATGATGCCATTTTTGGATGTGACTGGCTACACCAATGGAATCATGCTGTGGATTGGGTGTGTGGCGAGATGAAAGTGAAGAAATGTGGAGAGAAGATCGTTTTGTCATTATGGGCTAAGGAGAAGGATCTCAAGGCAGGCAAGGTGCCATAGTTGAGTTCCGTGCAGCTGAAGTGTTGTCAGCGCAAGGGGGATCAAATGTACCTTGTGTGGGTGCCATAGAAGGAAGCAGCTGAAGAGGTGGAAGTGTTGGCAGTAGAGGCAATGCAACAAGAGGGAAAGGAACAGAGAGCACCAGTAGCAGAGTTGTCGGAAGGAATTCAATGAGTGTTGGACAGATACGGTGACATTTTTCTTGCTTAGCTGTCAAAGGGTTCACCACCAAAGCGGGACATTGACCAAAAGATTGAGCTCGTTCCGAGGGCAATTCCAATAGTGTGTACCGTTTATCGCATGAGTGACAACGGGCTGGGAGAGCTCAAGAAGACGTTGGAGGAGCTAACAGAGCAAGGGTTCATCAAACTACCGCTGTCACCCTATGTTGCACTAATCCTCTTGAAGAAGAAAAGGATAGGGGGTTGCAAATGTGCGTGGACTATCGCACAGTAAAAAACGCAATGATCGACAACTAGTGCCTGCTGCCAAGGGTTGAGGAGCTGTTTGAATTTTTTAGGGGAGCGCAATACTTCAGCAAGATTGACGTGCGCTTGGGGTACCATCAGATTCGGATTGCGAAGTAAGATGTGGAAAAGACAGCGTTCCATACGCAGTGTATCCATTTTGAGTACCTCCTCATGCTCTTTGGGTGGACCAATGCTCTTGCAATGTTGATGAGCGTCTTCCACCCTCACTTGGACCAGTTCGTGGTGGTGTTCCTTGACGACATACGCATCTACTCCCAAACTCTAGAAGAGCATCAGCAACATCTTCGCCAGGTATAGGGAAACATTCGGAGGGAAAAGTTGTTTGTTCAGCTCTTCAAGTGTGAGTTTGAGAAGAGGGAGGCGGATTTCCTTCAGCACATTGTGAGCGACAGGGGTCTCCGCATGGACCCAAAGAAGGTGGAAGCAGTAAGGCAGTGGTTGACACCAAAGTGCATACGTGATATCCATGTTTTCCTGGGGTTTGTCAGCCACTACCAGAAGTTGATCTGGGGTTACGCAGAGAAAGATATAAAGATCTAGCTCCTAGGAAAAGATTACTAGTGGGGATGGGGTGAGAAGGAGCACAGGAGCGTGGAGGAGCTCAAATGTGCAATGTGTGACGTTCCGGTCTCCATGCACCTAGATTCATCTCAGGAGTACGTCATGGCAATGGATGCAAGCAACTTTGCCATGAGGATAGTGCTAATGTAAGATCATAGCAAGGGGCCGCAACCAATTGCATACACGTCTCGCAAACTGTGAGGTGCGAAGCTGAACTACGTAGTCCACGAGAAACTTATGTTGGCTGTAATCCATGCTTTTAAGTACTTGAGGTGCTACCTCGATTTGCGACGCCATGTAGTCTTCATGGATCATTACGCCCTGAAGTACCTGAAGATACAACCGGACCACAGTCACCGGTAGACTCGATGGATAGAATTCTTGGAGAGAAGTTTTGACTGTAAGATCTAGTACGAGTTTGGGAAGGTGAATCCGGCAGATCCTCTGTCAAGGAGGCCATATTTGGTCGTCAATTCCATCTTAGTGCTGATGGGATCTCGACTCATGCGTAACCTGTTCCACCACGACTATGGCGCGGATGGTGAGCTCAAGGGTGGTGCACTGAAAGACGCCACATCGGATGGGGTATATTTGCAAAGGAGGCAAGAGTAGAGGATCGTCGTGCCAAATTATGCGCCATGGAAGGAGATGCTACTAGAGGAGGTACATGACACCCACGACTCGGGTCACTTCAGCATTGACAAGATGCTTAAGGCCTTTGCATGCCAATACTGGTGGTCATCAATATCGATTGACTACCAGAGGTTTGTGAGCAATTGTGATGTGTGCCAATGCATCGAGGCACGGAGGACCAAGCCACGTGGGGAGCTGCAACCATTGCTTGTACCTAAGAGGCCATGGACAGACATCTCGCTTGACTTCATTGAAGGGTTTCCTGTGACGCAACAGAGCAAAAATACGGTGTTAGTGGTGGTGGACCGGCTTTCCAAGATGGCATGTTTCATCGCATGTCTGAGAGCATCACGGCTACCCCAGTGATCATTGATTTCGACGACTGACCTGAAGCATAATTTTTTCGACGAGATTTCTTGCACTTGGTAATCATTCAGGGTGTACGTTTAACTTCGTAAAAAAAGGGGGGGTAGTACGTTGATTTCGACGATGGGGTTATGTTAGCTATTTTGTTTCCGCTATAATTCTTTTGTTCGTGCTTTCGAACAACGAATTCAAACGTTGAGCCGGTCTTCGTTCACGCACGTCCGCCACATCGCGGCGCACGGAATCGTTTTCGTTGGCCAAACCAGCCAGTGACTGTCGTGCAAGGACCGCTGTCCAGTGGCGCGACATTGTGCATGTTGTTTGCCATATTCTGGGCAGTTGATGTGGAAACCTCACTGGTAGTGATTGCATCTTTAATGAAGCTAGTACGTGATAACCCTGTGTATATATTCTGCTGTGTCTCGTGTGTGGCCGCGGGTGTGCAGTGCATGTGGATCCGGCGGCCGGTGGTGATCTCCGCTAGACGCTGAGGCATTCTACGACGCACGGCCTCTCTCTCACTCTGGCCGCGCCGTCATTTGTCTCCCGCCGGCCGTCGGCCCATGCCTGTTCCAAGACCTACTTCAGTCCTTGCATCTATAGTGGACTACAGGGTCACTTTGCTTAAGAAACCTACTTGAGACCTCAATGTTGATGTTTTCCTAGGTCTAGAGTAGGTCAGTTTAGCTGTAGGTTAGGTTGGTTTTTCGAGGGCAGGCGCGGCTAGTGCCGCGCCTTTCTGGGTCGAGGAGCGAGTTCGCCCTCGCCCTCGCAGTGCGCCGGCGAGCTTCGCTCGCCGGCCGATGGGTGAGGCTCGCAC
>SZWC01001750.1:150847-163400 GCA_023375785.1 Penium margaritaceum | reverse complement strand
GGCAACAAGGTCTGGCGCTTGCGCAAGGCCTTGTATGGCCTGAAGCAGTCGCCCCGGTGCTGGAACCGAGAGATCACTCGCACCCTCACTCAGGCCGAGTACGTCCAGAGTGATGCCGACCCGTCACTTTTCATCCGACGGACAGCCGAGCACCTCACTGCCATTCTGGTGTATGTGGACGATCTCCTGATTGTGTCTCCTTCACTGGAGGCCGTGAAGGAGGCCAAGGCAGTCCTGCAGGCCACCTAGAGGATGAAGGACCTTGGTCCAGCGGCTGTTTTCCTCGGGATGGAGATTGTGCATGATCGTCGTCGACGGACACTCCTCCTCCATCAGGCACGATATGCACAGGTTGTGGGGGAACGGTTTGCTGACCTCCTTGGCGCTGTTCCCGCCGCCTCGTCACCCATCACTCCCGACGGGCAGGACGCCCTGAAGGTGACAGACCCAGCCGATCTGGGCGAGACTGTGGACGTGACCCTGTACTTGCGCATCATTGGCTCACTGATGTACTTGGCCACGACCACGCGTCCCGACATTGCGTTCGCTGTCAACCTACTCGCACAGTTCAGTCAGTCCCCTCGGNCCCCTCGGGCTCGCGCTCTGCACGCAGCTTTGCGAGTCGTCCGGTACGTGGTCTCCACACCGTGTCACGGTCTCTGCTTTCGGAGACAGTGCTCGGTTGTGGTAGATGGCTACACCGACAGCGACTGGGCATGGAGTCCTGATGGACGCAGCCGCACGTGTTACGTGTTCCTGCTTGGTGGCACCGCTGTGTCTTGGCGCAGCGGCAAGCAGGGGTGCATTGCTCGCAGCTCCTCAGAGGCTGAGTATGTTGCTCTGGGCGCTGGCGCCGCTGAGGCGGTGTGGCTGCAGCGGTTGTTCCAGTGCTTGGGTTAGTCCGTCCCTACCATCATCCTCCGATGCGACAACCAGAGTGCTTTCACGATTGTTGAGAACTCTGGTGTGTCCCACGCATGCACAAAGCACATCGCTGTCGAGTATCATTTCGTGCGCAATCTGGTGGAGCGGCAGTTGATCTCCATCGTCTGGGTGGGCACAGACTTGCAACGCGCTGACTTCCTGACCAAGGCACTTGCACGTGGGAAGTTCCTCAGGGCTGTTCGTTCCGTCGGATTGCGATCCCTGTCCGAGAGTGGGTGATTGTCCGGGTCCCTGTTGAGCACTCTGTGTTACACCGGCACGCATTCTGCACGTGTATGGACATGCGTACCATCGGGTCATGGGGGAGTGTTGTGATGTTGTCAGTCACACACAGTTGTACAGTTGGTTGTGACCACTCGGCCGTATCCATGCTCGTGCAGATCCTTGAGGCGGACCCAGCTGGAGACAGAGTTCCCTGAGGTGATGCTCCACCCGTTGGAGGCAGCCTGGCAGCCTACCCAGTGTACCAGAGGGCTCCCACAGCCCACGGACTACGTTTGGAGGTCTTCAGGATTTTCTCGGTGGACAGCCCTGGCAGGCTGATTTACATGTTTGTTTTCTTACACTCTCCGGCTGCTCCCGGACGTAGGCATGTGACCAGTCGTTGTTTCTGTCTTTTCGTCGTGCATCCGTTGGATCAGACGGCGCTCCGTTTGGACGCTTGTGCGCAGAATTATGGCCAAAACAGTGGTTTTGGGCCGGTTCAGGTTTGACAGGCACCGTCGTGTGCGCCACCCGCCGTGAGCCACGGCGGCTATTTATGCTGTGGACCTGTCATTTGTTATCTCTCTCTGCATTTACTTCAGTTGAAGCTTGAGATACAAGTGCACGTGTCTCTCCCTACCCTTGCTGTCCCTTGCATGACCTGTGTGTCAACCAGCCAGACCCGTGCTGNGAAAGAAATAGAGAGAGAGAGAGAGAGAGAGAGAGAGAGAGAGAGAGAGAGAGAGAGAGAGCGAGAGGGAAGAGAGAAGCGAGAGAGACCACATACCTTGTGTTTCAGTGGTCATGATAAGCGACCCATCGTGAGAGGTTGCCTCACCGTGATCCTCACACTCCTTGTTTGTCATAGCATCAATCATGAGTGTGCATCTGCAAGTACGATAATCGTCCACGATGGGACACACATGAGAAAGTATGTGGAAGCTTCCTAGCTACACAGCTACAGACTAGGCGTCAGTGTCTGGTCAGACAGTGACGACAGTCATAGGTCGTGCACACAACGACAAGGGTTTGGCTAGGAGACACAAGACAAAGTGTCAGAATGCTTCAATAGCATATGCAGAGAGAAATAACAAATGACAGGTCCAAGGCATAAATACCTGCCGCGGCGCACGGCGGGTGTCGCACGCGGCAGTCCAAGAGTTGTCCTAAAACCGGCCCAAAACCACTGTTTTGGTCGTAACTCTGCGCACACATGTCAGAATGCTGCTCCGTCTGAACCTAGACGTACAAGATTCAAAGAAGGACGCTACGACTGGTCACATGCATGCATCCATCATCAGACGGTGGACATACAATGCAAAAACATGAAAATATGGCTCATGGTCAGTCCGCCGAAATGTGCTTGCAAGCTGTAGAAAGGACTGCAGAGAGTCCCGGCAGCATCTGGGGCTCAGGAGCGGTAGCCGGCCAGCTCCAAGCCGGTAGTCCGCCGCCATTCGTCGCACCGGTGTTACCAGGGCCTGCCTCAGGGATCTGCACGAGTATGGACACGACCGAGTGGTCACAGTAAACTGTACACGAACGTCACAAATCACAACACTCCCCCATGACCCGATGGTACGCATGTCCATACACGTGCAGCACTGGTACAAACACAATAGTGAGTGACACAAACAGATGAGGCANGGCCGGTTCAGGTTTGACAGGCACCGTCGTGTGCGCCACCCGCCGTGAGCCACGGCGGCTATTTATGCTGTGGACCTGTCATTTGTTATCTCTCTCTGCATTTACTTCAGTTGAAGCTTGAGATACAAGTGCACGTGTCTCTCCCTACCCTTGCTGTCCCCTGCATGACCTGTGTGTCAACCAGCCAGACCCGTGCTGTCAGGCTAGCAAGCAGAAAGGCTAGGAAGCTTCCTGGAATCTTCTCACTAAATGTCTCACGTATTAGCAAAGAAATGCATCTTTCATACTAAATCGCTACAATGATGAAAACAAGGCCTTGCTAAACGCTAGGTGTCAACACTTGAAGAAAAGGGGCCCACGTCGTCGGCCTCGCTTCCTTTGTTCCCACGTGCGATATCACGTGCGATTTGCATCGTGCAGTATTGTTTTTTTCCTCATAGTGTGCAAGACAGTGAGTGGACCACAACTCGATCAGACTCGAGCACGGCTGCCCATGGCAGCAGGTGAACCCCACCAGCTGAATGCAAGAACGAGTTGAACGATGCAAAATAGCCACGTTGTGGAGAAGAAATCGGACAGATTCTTCCAAATAAGCACCCCAGGAAAAACTTGTTGCGAAAGACGACCATATTGTTCAACGTTTTGGCATAAATTGAAAATGTTACACTTTTGCTATTGTATTCCCCTTTGCACCTCATGTAAAGAACAAGAAAACAAAAACCGCCATGAATCCGTAGAATCCTAAAACATAATTGCTCTAATACCCAATGTTCCAAGAACATGCATAGAATACCGGTATTCTGTTAATGATCTCTTAAGAATGGGCATTGCAGTCACGGTTAGTTGGTATTCAAGTTTTGTGGACAAGGGAGGCAGTTGTTAAAACAGCTGGAAGATACTAAAGCGCATGCTAGGGCAGTGGTGTTGTTGATGTAGTGTGCGGGATTCCACGCTCATTGCTTAGTCCGCTGTCCCCTTAGCCTGCGCTCTTGTGTCTGAGTGTTCTGAGTTTGTTACCCAAAAGTGCACGCGCCAGTGTTAGCACCAAAAAGCAGGTGAAAATTGAAATTGACTGATTAGGAATGAAGAATGAACAACAATGGGACACCCCTCCAAGATTTATCTCCCCCTAGCTCTGTAGAGCTTGTTACTTAGCTAACCAGCCAATCACAAAATAGACCTAGACCTGTTTTCTGCCGGGCAGGGTTTTCTTGATGAGTTGTGCCAGATGGCCGAGAGCCCAAAACCCGGGCGCCGTCCGTTTTGCTTGAAAAGTGGACCATACCATAACACCAACGTTGCAAACGCAGTCGTGCGGTCAGAAACAGCTAGAAGAATAGCAGCAAAGAATAACGGCTGCCCAAACTCAGGCAGTGCCTACGATAGTCCATGGTGCCAAAAAGTACCACGCAACATGAGACATGGACCCTAAGCAGATCATGACGTTGTAGATGCAATGGTATAGTCAAATCCAGCACTAGATGCATGCAGACAGCATCTGCGGTGGCAGTGACCGCCGGCGACCCGACCGTCGAGGAGACCTGCCGATGGAGCTGACCATGTTGTCGCAGGGAGGAGGCCTGAACGAATTGCGTATAGACCTCAGCGTGTGTTGGCTCCACCGGAAGACACTCCAGCAGCGTCGAGCCTCGGTGTCAGTCATTTGCACACCGATGTACACAAGCCGGGAGGACACAATAGAGCACAATGAGAGATGCAAAAAAACCAATACTATCCCATGACTTACAGGCGCAATGCACATGGGCCGGCATTGACACATTCAACAAATAGACTCCCCTAGGGCACATAAAGACACAAGCCAGGACAAAGAGTGCCGCTCATGGACACACGATGACTGAACTCATAGCCTTCTTGAACGAGTCGCACTTTAGTGCCTTGGTCAAGAAGTCAACCAACTGCAGTGCTGTCTCAACCCATACAATGTTGACACTACCATCATGCAACAACAAACGCACGTAGTGATACTCAACATTGATGTGCTTTGTGCTTGTGTGATGCAGACTGTCATTGTCAGTGATGGCCACGGCATTCTCCTTGTCACAATGCAACGTGATGGATGCGACGGACTGACACAACTCTGACAATAGACGATGCAACCACACGCTCTCAAATGCGCCTGACCCAAGGGCTACGTACTCAGCCTCAACAGTGGTGCGAGCAATGCACCCCTGCTTGCCACTGCGCTAGGACACAGCCGTGACACCAATCAGAAAGATCCAACCTGTGTGGCTCTTTCCGTCCAAACTGCCGGCCCTATCACTATCGGTGTAGCCAACCGCGACAACAAACGTTTTTCGACGGAACATGAGACCTCACCGTGGAGTGGAGATGACATAGCGCAGAACTCGGATCGCGACCTGGCTCTTGAGAGAACTGAGCCAGGAGGTTGATAGCAAACGTGATGTCTGGGCGCGTCATCGTCACCAGGAACATCAGTGACCAGATGACTCGAAGATACGTGGTCACGTCAATTGGCTTCCCCACAATGGCTAGGTCAGTGTTCTTCAGCCTTATTTGGCCATCAGGTGACATGGGTGAGGACGCGCTCGGCACGAGGGGCAGGTCCGCAGCGAAGCGGGTGGACAGAGTCTTTACATAGGTAGCCTCATGGACGTGCAGGATGCCCAGGGAGCGATCATGCTTAGGCTCCATGCCCAGGAAGACTTAGGCAGACCCGAGATCCCTCATCTGGTAGGCGGTGTGCACGATGTCCTTGACGCGCTGGATGGGAGCAACGTCTGGTGATGCAATGAGGAGATTGTCAACGTACACCAGAACAGCACCAAAGGTCTGGCCTCGCACGGTAATGAGCAATGCAGGGTCAACAGTAGCGCGTAGGAGGCCACCACGGAGGAGTGTGCGACTAATCTCGTGGTTCCAGCACCGAGGCGACGGCTTCAGGCCATAGAGGGCCTTTTGCAGCCGTCACACCTTCCCAGTACCGTCTTCGAAGCCTAGATGCTATACCATGTAAAACTCCTCACCCTCCAGCGAGCCATGGAGGAAAGCGTTACTCACTTCCATCTGATGCAGGTCCCACCCGTGCTGGACAACTAGGCTAAAAGAGCGCCCGGCTAGTGGAGAGTCGGCCAACTGGGGCGAAGATCTGGTCGTAACCAACCCCAGGGACCTGAGTGAACCCCTTGGCTATGAGGCGGGCCTTGTACTTTTCCAACGACCTATCCGGCTTCCACTTGCGTCGGAAGACCCATTTTGCACCGATGGTGTTCCGACCTAGAGGGAGATCGGCGCGGTCATACACGTGGTGCTGCCGGATAGTAGCAAGCTCATCGGTGCAGGTAGCATCCCAATGTGCGGCCTCTCGGGAGGCTCAAACCTCGCTTAGGGTGGTTGGATCCTCTGGGCGTGCCGTGGAGTGGAATCTGAGGGTGTTTGCATGTCAAGCTCCAGGTGGGATGCACGTGAGTGCAACCGTGACGGCATGTCGATGCTTCTGATGGAGCATGGTGTAGGCCACTACGGAGCCCTGGTGGAGGTGTAGAATGATGGCTGAAGTGGTCAGGCCGAGGGCCTTGGTACCAGGGTCCCTACTCACCATCGTAGGAGTGGAAGAGACACGTGTGACGACAGGGTAAGAGGTGCCACAGTGCGCGATGTGGTGGTCTGCGCACTCACGGATGGTCTGGGTTGGAGGCTGCCGCCTGGGCCACGCGTGTAGCATGGTCGAGCAGTAGAAGGCACTGAGTCAGAGGTGCTGGCGGAGGTAGACGAAGCTGCTGGTATGGAGAGACTTGCGGACGCAGAAGAGTTTGCCGGCCCGAAAGGACCATTAGACGCAACAGGGGCTGCCAGCCCAGAGAGACCAGCGGACGTGACTGGGGCTGCCAGCCCGGATGGACCAGCGGACGCCACTTGGGCTACCGACCCGGAGGGACCAATGGATGCGGACGGGTCTGCCGGCCCGGAGGGACCAGCAGATGCAGATGGGTCTGCCAGCTGAGAGGGGCCAGCGGACGCGATTGGAGCTACTGGCCGGGAGGGGTCGTCGGACGCGTCTAGGGCCGTTGGCCCAGAGGGGCTAGCGATCGCGACTGGGACTACCAGCCCGGAGGGGCCAGCGGACGCGACTCTAGCTACCGGCCCGGAGGGGCAAGCGGACACGACATGGGCTACCACCTCGGAGGGACCATGTGATGTGTCACCCGGAAGCGGCAGGACGAGGGACAAACTCACCACTCTCCCCTGCTATGGGAGTGACACCAACAAGCCAGAGCAGACAAGGCCGCGAGGAAAGAGCTCCTCAAAGACGAGGGTATTGCGAGACTTGACGATGTAGTGTCGGGAGGGATCCCAGAAGCGCCAGGCTTTGGACTAACAAGAGACGCCAAGGAAGGTGCAAAGATGCCAACGAGGGGCGAGCTTGCCGCTTTGCTACAGGGAGGGAAACCACACGATGGCCATGCAGCCTCAGACACAAGCCGAGTGGAGGTTAGCACGCTAACCGCACTAGTGCTGGTACGACATAGACTGGCAAGGAAGGGGTTTGTGGGGAAGCCGATTTGAGACCCACATCATGTAAGCCATGGCATCAAAGTAGAAGCCATCTAAGAGGCTTGACTCAACTCGCATGGTGCGGATGGCGTCAGCCATGGTGCGGTTCCACCGCTCAGAGACGTCGTTTTAGGACGGTGTGCAAGGTGCCGACGTCTCGTGCTCGATTCACGGGAGACGAGGGAAGTCGTGGTCTCTCCCACGTACTCGCCATAGCAATCGGTGCGAAAGCGATAGAGAGGCCAACCACAATCGTGCTCCGCACGGACAAGCGAGTCCCGAATGGTTGGAGCGACATCGCTCTTTTGCTGGAGGCAGAAGATCAAGCGGTAGCGAGAGTAGTCATCATTGAGGGTGAGGACATAGCGGCCATGCTCTCCGACAGACTTGGTAGGAAGAGGACCCATGACATCGGAATGGATGAGGTCTAGAGGGGCGGACGCATGGGAGAATGACTCGGTGTAGGTGGACCGGTGCATCTTGCCCTGAGCGCAATCAATGTACACTGTGGAGCACGGCCAGAAGAAGGAGTCGAGGTCGAGGCCCTTGGCCGGCTGGGTGCGGAGCACGTTATCGATGGCAGCAGAGTAGACGTGGCAAAGGCGGCGGTGAAAGAGACATGTGTGCTGAGGTGAGAGTTTGTTGGTGACAAAGACATGGTCTATCAGTGTGGATGGGGAGGGGACGGAGGGAGGGGAGGACAGACGATGTACGTGCCACAGGTTGCCGCGGGCGGTGGCGTGCAGAACGATAAGACCGAACAGACATAACAACATAGTGCCAATGCCATGCGAGTGCAGAATGTCCATGCTCATGCGGTCAAGGGCAGTGACGGACAGAAGGCTGAACTCAAGACCTAGGACGAAGAGGACATCGGTCACGAAAACATTACCGGCAGGACCACGGAAACAAACGATGCCGACGCACCGGACGGCTAATGCATGTCCGGCACCCGTCCGAACATAGGATACATCGCCAACAGGGCCAAGCACACTGAAGGCTTTGCAAGCGGCGGTCATGTGATGCGTGGCCCCGGAGTCGATGATCAACGTCGCGGCAAGGTCCTGGACCAGAGTCGTCAAATCACTGAAAGTCACATGGCGGCAAGCAAGGGACACGGATGCGGTGGACAGTGACGTGAACCAAGACTACCAATCATCAAGCCCCGCGACGTTGCCATAGAGAGGGGTAGAGGGAACGGGAGACAACGAGGCAAGTGAGGAAGCAGGACACAACCACAGCTCAGTCTTCGTCATGCAGGGTAGGGCAGACGGGCAAGAGGTGATGCAACTTGCACTTCCCTGGGGGGAAGGGCAAGGCAGGCCGGGGTGGAGTACGATGAACTACTCTAGCTAACGCTCATGGATGGATAGTCTGAGAGTGTAGAGGAGTGCAGAGTAAAAATGCCGAAGCTCAGAGAGAAAGAGGATTGCACTAGAGATGGAAACGGAGGCACCGACGGCTGCGGACGATGTTGCTCTGGAGCTCGCGACGGTGGGACCAGTGTGGCTCTCTGAGGAGTGGTGCTACTGGACGGGGAGGAGGCGTCAGGGCCGGTGATAACAACGGCAATAGAGGCGAGCCGGCCCTCACACTGGTGACGCATGGTGGCGATGACGCGTGCCTCGTCCGTCGGTAATGGGCACGTGTACCACCCGTGTCTTGGCTGGCCACAGCTGTGGAAGAACAAGCCACCACCACTAGACCCGGTCGGCTGCTGCTACTGTTGGTGAGGGCTCTTGTCCTTTCTTGCCCTTGCACTTCTTCTTCACTAACGACAAGGAGCTAGTGGATACACCTACTGAAGGGGAAGCGCTGGCCACGGAGGCGACTTCAGGGGAGGCAATGACCTCTGTGCGTTGCATGGGGTACTCAAGACGAGCATCCTCAATCCTGAGAAAGAGCTCGTATCATAAGGGCATAAGGGTGCCCTGGGCCGCCATGGTGAAGAGGACATCCTGGGAGTAGTGGAAAAGGATTTTGGTGTAGGCGTCGGTGGCATCGCGCTTGATGATGAGGAGCGCGACCTGAGGCGGTGGAGCAGATGTGCCTAGGCGGCGGAGGATGTCCTGAGCCCGTTGCGAGCAAGAGGTGACCCTCTCGGTCTCCCACATGTGCAGGGAGTTGAACTCCCGTAGTAAACGGCTGGTCATAGCCTCGCTGAATAGGCGATGGGGACCGGTGAGGACGTGCCATGCGGCCACAGGGTCAGGGATCCCGCCAGCGGTGAAGTCGTTGAGGAAGGCCTCTAAGGCTAGGCGTGAAGCTGGAGGAGCGACGGGGACGAGGGCGCGTATGGTGCGACCAGCGTCATACAACTGGTGAGCCTGTGTGGAGTCATACAAATGAGTGTAGTATGCCCACAAGCCCTCACCTTGTGCCCAGATGCAAAAACTGAGTTCCAAGCTACGGAACTGCTCGTCGACCTGAATCGGCGGGGACGGGGTCTCAAATTCCTTTGGCTTGCGATAGGCATCCAGAGTGGGTCCAAGGACTGAAGTCACTGTCTGCCACTGGCACAGATTTCGCTGATGCGCCACGTAATGTGTGGTGGCCGACACAACGAGGCTAGCATGCCCATGAGGAAGGAAAGGCGGCAGGGCACTAGTGTGACTCTCTGATGCCTACGGCTGTAGTGCTGCAAGTTGCTACTTCAGCGTGGCAAGCTCTTGCTGAAAGGCGGCAAGGGGGTCGGGGGCGCCGGCGGCAAAACTTGTGGACTGTTGATCCTACTACTACTATTGCTACTACTGTTGCTGCTGTAGCTGCTGCTACTGTGGCTGCTGTTGTTGATGCTACTACTGGTGTTGTTGCTGCTGCTACTACTGGTTTTTTTGCTGCTGCTGTTACTGCTGCTACTCCTGTTACTACTGCAACTGTTGCAACTCTTCAAGAAAGGGGGGCTGGGGGTCCCCCCAATAGAGAAGGACCCCTCCCCATTGGGGCTGTCAGCCATGGTGGGTTTGGTACCCCTTTGTTTTTTTTGGTGTGATGTTGATGTCGGTAGTGACGTTAGCCTAGGATGGCTGACATCAGCAGCTGCTGGTGCGTTATCTGCAGGGTTGCTGTTGTAGTTTCTTCCCTCCCCTTTTCTTTGTTTTTTCCTTTTTGTGTCCTGATGACATCATTACTGATGTCAGTACAGACGTCAGCTGAGGAATGTTGACGTCAGCTGCGCCTATTGTTGGAGTTGCTGCCATGTCAGATGCAAGGCAGCTCCTCCTGTTAGTGTAGTTGGTGCAGCTACTGCTCCTACTGCTGATGCTGTTGCTATTGCTACTGGTCTACTGTTGCAACAGCTTTTGCAGTTGCTACTATTGCTGCTACTACTACGGTTCTTGGTACAACAGTGGCTATTGTTGCTATAGCTGTAGTTGCTACTGCTCCTGTTACTGCTGCTGCTGCGGGTGCTGTTGTAGCTAGTGCTGGTGCTGCTGCTGTTGCTACTATTGCTGCTACTGTTGTGGATGCTGCAGTGGCTTTGGCAATGGCAGCATCCGCTACGGGGCGGCTGGTGGGGTGGGCTTTTTTTTTCTTCTTTTCCTTGTTTGTTGATCACAGCGAGCTCGGTGCTCGCTATAGGGAGCAAGCTGCGAGCAACGAGCTCGCTGCTACAGCTCCCTACTCATAGCAAGCAGCTGCACCTACTACTATTGTTGACGAATGCTGTAGCGGTTGCTGCTAGGTGCTGCTCGCTGCTGCTGCTACTGCAGCCGACTGTTGCTACTGCTCGTTTCTCCTGCTATTGCTAACCGTTGCTACTAGCGCTTGCTGCTGCTTTTGCTTCTCGCTGCCGCCGCTGCTGCTGCTAAGAGCTGCTGCTGTTGCTTGCTATTGCGGGCTGCTGCTGTTGTGAGCTGTTGCGAGCCGCTACAACTAACGGCTATTGCTACTTCATGTAGCTGCTGGTGGCTTCTGGATCAACTGCTCGCTGCTGCTCCAAGCTACAACTGTTGCTATAGGCTGCTGCTGCTGCTTTCTGCTGCTTCCAATCACTGCACCTGAGTGACGTCGTCGCGTTCAACATCGCCTGTAGGTGTCTGATGTGGCCTGTCGCGCACACCCTTGCGTCACGCGTGGGAGTGAGTGCTGTTGGAAAACTTTTGATAGCATTTCCCCAAGCCCAGTGGCCGTGGGAAAAATTTTGACGCCGCCACCAGGCGGGTTAATGTTGCTGGAAAAAATCAGGCAGAATTTCTCCTGCACTGCCATGTATGGGGGTCGACCGGTATTGTCAGGCACCTGTACGCTAGTTCTCTGCTGCTGGTGCCACGCTCTTGCTCTGATACCAAGCTGGAAACTACTGAAGCGCATGCTGGGATAGCGGCATTGTTGATGCTGCGTGCGGGCTTCCACGCTCCTTGCTTAGTCTACTGCCCCCTCAGTTTGCGCTCTAGAGTTGAAGTGTGAGTGCTCTGAGTTTGTTACTCAAAAGTGAGCGCGCCAGTGTTAGCGCCAGAAAGCAGCTAAAAACTGAAAGTGACTGATTAGGAATGAAGAATGAACAACAATGGGAGACCCCTCCAAGTTCTAGCCCCCCGCCAGCTCTGTAGAGCTTGCTACTCAGCTAACCAGCCAATCACAAAATAGACCTAGACCTCTTTTCTGCTGGGCAAGGTTTTCTCGGCAAGCCCTGCCAGATGGCCGACAGCCCAAAACCTGGGCGTCTTCCATTTTGCCTGAAAACTGGACCATACCATAATACTGACGATGCGAATGCAATTGTGTGGTCAGAAACAGCTAGAACAAGGGTTCAATGTTGCATGCAAGGCGTGCACAGGGTTACGTAGTACGGAGAAAGTACTCAAAAAGTGACAAGAGGTGGTGTGGATTGATTTATGTTGATTTGTTTATGGTACGTGGAAGTTGTCAGAAATCATAATTTATCTATGCAAGTTGTGTATACTTTGATGAAATAAAAGCGAGTGAAACTCAAAGAGACATAGAGAGACGGACACACACACACAGAGAGAGAGAGAGAGAGAGAGAGAGAGAGAGGGAGGGAGAGAGAAAGAGGGAGAGAGATAGAGAGAGGGAAAATTGACAAGAAGTGGTATATGTAGAAATCTTTTTCATCTGTTTATGGTACATGGAAATTGATTATCATCGATTCATGGTACATGGAAATTGAAAATAATCACATGATACTTATGAAAGTTGTATATACTATGATGAAACAAAGATACATACATTCATACAAAGAATGTATGTATTTTTGTATACA